>JAXGGA010002635.1:0-117770 GCA_038373865.1 Uloborus plumipes | reverse complement strand
GTTCCACACATCTCGCCAATTTTACTTCATGCTTTTAAATTTTCTGACAACGCAACGCCAAATCAGGACTCGGCACACGCTGACACCTGATTGGCCTAGCTTTTGCTCCTTTGCTATTTAAACTCTCCCGGCACTTTGTTTCTTTCCATTTCTTGCTTGGCGCTGAAGAAGGAAGCTTTAGGCTTTTGAAACATGTTCGCCAATTTTAACTTCATCTATTTGTGTTTTTAAACGTCGCTTTTTCGGGTTTTTACTCATTTTAACACAAAGTGAACTGCTTTTAATTCTGTGGCTTCGACGGGCTTTTCTGTTTCATCTGTTTTTAGCATGTTTGGTTAGTTTCATGTGTTGGGAGATTGTTCATATATTCACCACTGAGCACCTTTTGAAGTTTACTCTTTTGAAGTCTCAAGGCTGTTTTTAAGTGTGTCGGTGTTCTATTCAACATGTCGTCTCTTTTTAACCGATTTTCCAAGCTCCGGATCAAAAAGGCAAGATTTTTGAATCATTTGTATTTTCTTACCACTTGTAAAAAACTTAAAGTAATTCCTAAATTTATTTCCCTGGAATGCAGTCTTTCGTCTTCGCAAATTTTTTCCAAGGCCTTAAAAAGATGTCATTTAATTTTTCTCAGAACAGTCATTAAAGATTTTCGCTTCAAACTTTCTAAAATAGAATCTGAACTATACTCGCTTCATTTGAAGCTTTCTGCCAGTTTCGTTGAGTTCCCTACTTTGGATCAAGTTTCCTGGGACAATTCTTCGTTCATTTCTACACTTCACAGATCCAAGTTAAACACTAAACTTCACAAACTCAGTACCTCGCAACAGCCTTACCAAACTCGTCCCGAACTTCCAGCTGTCAACATTAATTCTGTTGTAAATCTTTCAAGTATTCCTGTTAGTGTGGATCAAGCTAATGTTCTCAAATTAAATTCTAATTTTTCTGTAACTTCGAGGCCTTCCCTTCAACACATTTTGGCTCCTATTGAGAGTTCCTTCAAAAACAGTAAATTAACACCCACACAAAAGGAGTCCATAAGGCACCTTATAATCAACAATGTTTCATTTAATTCAAATTCTCAAGTTAGTAGTAACCTTTCACCACGGGAAAAAAGAAGTTTGCGCGAGATTTCTTCCAACAATAATTTGATTATAACTAAAGCTGACAAAGGGGGGCAGATTGTAATTATGGATAAAAACAAGTACATTTCCGGGGTCAACGACCTGCTTCAAGATGGCCCGTACACTCAATTAAAACAAGATCCTTCATCAACTGAGTTAAAAACTGTTCGTAATGCTATCAAGACAAGCCAACTGTTTTCTAACCGCACTAATTTAATTCCTTCAGTTTCACTGTGCCAGATTTTACGCCTTACCTAAAGTCCATAAGATTGGAGTTCCCTTGAGACCTATCGTTTCTAACATTGGCACCGCTTCTTATGGGTTGGCCAAGTTTCTCACTTCCAAGTTTACCCCATTACTTGAATCCAACACTCATTCTGTCAAAAATTCAATAGAATTTGTCAACATCCTTCGTAAGTTCAAACCCAACAATTTACTTATGGTTTCTTTTGATGTCAAATCTCTTTTCACCAACGTACCTGTTATTGAAGCTTTGAAGTGTCTGAAAAACAGACTCCGTGAATTTCACCACACTGACCGCGAAATTTTTGAACTTGTTAATCTGACTGAAACTTGCCTTAAACACACTACCTTTGTCTTTGGGGGTACATTCTATCAACAAATCGAAGGGCTTGCTATGGGTAACCCCTTAAGTCCTGTCTTAAGTGAATTGTATATGGATTATTTTCAACAAAAACTCTTTCAATTATTTGATTTTCCACTTTGGCTTAGATACGTCGACGATACTTTTACCCTTTTGGACGGCACAGCGGAAATAGTTCCTGTGGTTATTGATTTAATGAACTCCATTGATCCCAACATTCAGTTTACCGCCGAACTTGAAAGTAATAATTCTTTGCCCTTTTTGGACGTACTCATTTCAAAAAACAATAACCAATTTTCCACTACCGTTTACCGAAAACCATTTGCTGTTTGTCTTCCTCCACATTCTCGCTCCTGTCATCCCATAAAACAAAAAATGTCTGCTTTTTACACGTTTGTTAACCGCGCTATTAATATATGTTCCGACAAATCACTTCTCAATGATGAACTTAATTTCTTAAGGAGTGTGGCCGTTGACAGAGGTTATTCTTATCAAATCATTGACAATGCTTATAATAAACTTTCGAACCGCAGTGCATCCCACAAAAAACCCAGTGTTCCTTCCACCAATTTCGTTGTCTTACCTTTTTATTCAAAAATCTCTCCTAGCATTTCCAGAATACTCAGCAAGTTCGATTTTCATGTCATTTACAGACCCATCAACAAACTAACTTTTTCCAAGTTAAAAGACCCCATCCAACCATTTGATCAGTGGGGCATTTATCACATAAAATGTGAATGTCAAATTGGTTACGTCGGACAGACCCGAAGGGCGCTAAAATTTAGGTTAAAGGAACATGAAAATTATGTTAAAAAGAAAGAACTCTCAAAATCCTCATTCGCGAAACACTGTTGGGAAATGGGCCATAGATTTGTTTTCTCCGAAGCTAAAATTATTTGCAGACCTTCAACTGTTGGCGAGTTGGATTTCTTAGAAGCCTTTCATGTTCATAAAAATTTAAGTAATATTTGTAACGAATCTTTTGCAGTTCCACACATCTCGCCAATTTTACTTCATGCTTTTAAATTTTCTGACAACGCAACGCCAAATCAGGACTCGGCACACGCTGACACTTGATTGGCCTAGCTTTTGCTCCTTTGCTATTTAAACTCTCCCGGCACTTTGTTTCTTTCCATTTCTTGCTTGGCGCTGAAGAAGGAAGCTTTAGGCTTTTGAAACATGTTCGCCAATTTTAACTTCATCTATTTGTGTTTTTAAACGTCGCTTTTTCGGGTTTTTACTAATACTAAGAATATTAAAATAAAAACAACCAAAATAAAAAAAAAAACTTTAATTACTGAAATCCATTTAAGAATGCTACAGTAAGCTGAAAGTATTGTGTAACGTTAAGAATTAAGAATATTAAAACATATGGAGAAAAGTATAAAACTCTACGCATTTATTATGCATTTAATCCAAAATCTTCAATATGTGCGCCAGCCGAAGCTTCGGTATTCGGCGCTTCGGCCAAATGCCGCTTCGTTCCATCTCTAATAAAATACACAAGAATTTTTGAGAATTTTTTGAAAAAAAATCATTATATGTTTTCCGAGAAATTTAAATTTGAAATTTAAATTTCATTTTTGAAAAAGAAAATTTTTATCAAATTAGTCATGTTGCATATCAAATTAAGCGTCAATTAACGTACTTTAAAATGCCTTTCACTAAATTGTTATATCTGTATTTAGTGCCGAGTTATGGTCCCTTTTATGTACCCTTATCCATGGAAAAACGAGGGTTTTTCCAAAGTTCAAAGTCTCATAAATCAAAAAATAATAGAGATAAAAATCTAAAAATTGAGACTTTTGATTGCCTCAAGGGGTACAATTGATGAGCCAAATTTGAAAGAAATACAAAAATGTAAGGTAAAACACGTTGGATCACTTGCCCCATACACACTTTGAACTTCCATATAAAATTTATTTACCGTTCTACAAAGTTAAATTTCAGGAAAATAGAAAGCTGAAAGTCCAATGTAAATGAAACATAAATAACAAATGTTAATACTGTTCAAATTGGTTCCAAGACTGCCGTTGATGACTCATCACTTGTAGCTGTTCGATGCCGACCTGAATGACCTTTATGCACATCACACACTGTTCCATGAACTTCGAATTTGTCTCGTATGCGTGTAATTGTTAATCTTGAAGGTGGTTCGGTATCATACTCCCTTCTCCACTGTCTTTGAACTTCATTTACATTCTCAAACTTCCAGTACCACTTGATAACCTGCTTACGTTCTTCAAAACTCAAACTTACGTCCCCCATGTTGATATTACAAATTCCAACTGATAATATAACATAGAGGGACGATTATGCTGGCACCTGGCGAAGAAATATAACATTAGCCTTGTAGAGCGGGAAAACTACAATAGTTTAAAGTGTTATACATTTTTTTGAAGCACCCTGTATATATCGAAGATTTTGTCAACATTATAATCACTACATCTATTTATTTATTTATTTATTTTGTGTAAAATATTGAAACGTATGAGCTTATGATTTTAACTAAACATGTTTCCAAGATATCAGAAGGATATGGCCATCAATCGGGGGTGCCCACAAGGAGGATTATTGCGCAAGTTGAGCCATCAAAGTTTGAGGGGGGGGGGGGAGATTTTTTCAAACTAATTCATTTATTTATTTAAATTGTTTAGTAGTTTATTTTTTTATTTAAATTATTTACGGATATTTTTAACAATAATTATTCATTAATTTATTATTTTATTTAAATTATTTTTTTTATGTCTTTATTATTAATTATTTATTTAATTATTCATTTATTTATTTTTGTGCGCGTGTGTATGTGTTTGGAATGTCTGGAAGGAAAAATAACGATTCTACTCTGGGGGGGTGGGCGCATAATTCGAACTTTTAAAAAATTAATAATATATAAAAAAAAATAATAGGTATAATTAAAAAATAATAATATTTAAAAAAATAAATAAAATAAAAAAGAGGGGTTAAAATAAAAATAAAAAGCACAACAGGGTTGGGAAAAATTTGGGGGGAGAAGGCGGATTTGCGCCATTGAGCTTGCGGGGGATTGACACCCCTGCCATTAATCAACAACATTTACTGAACAAGCATTTCCTTTACATATCAGTATGAAATTAGCTTCTGTTACAATGCTAAATATTGAAATTCAAAATTCAGGAATCTACCTGGGACTTAAAAATTATCACTTTTTCTGATAATCCCTTTCAAAACGAATACAATTGTGAAAAGGTAAATTGAAATATGTGCGACGTTATAACTTTTAGAAATATAGAGGGAACTCCAGGCGGCAATACTGCTGAAAAACTTTCAGTTTGTCAGAAATAAATTTAAGTTTTTCTATAATTCTATAATCTACCTGCATTCTAGGTTGTTAAACCAAGCAAAATATATTAAAGTTAAAATATTAGCTTTTTACATTAAAATATTTTGTAAAGGTTTGTCATCGATATAGCCGAAAATCCAAGAATTTCAAGAAAATACGATTATTTTAAAGGGTCTTTGATAGCCCTGATTAGGACGTCATGACCATCCTTCTTAAAGCAACCAAAAATAGCAAAAAACAATTTTAATGACCTCAGTTCGGAACACTCACTGGGGGAAAGCCACAAGCTGCCTATTTGAGACTGGATCCTACAGGAATATGACTTATCCCTTCTCCTTTTGTTTTATTATATTTAATTGCTCATTCCCTCAAAAAGCAGAGGCACAATTAACTGCTATTTTTGCACTTGATCACTGCGCATAGAAACAAACTATAATTTTACTGCGGCAAACTAATACTAAATTAGCAAATCTTAGCCAAAACTGCAAGTGCCTAGTAACTTAGTTATTCAGTAACCTTACTTATCCCTAGGAGCTCTGGAGGTGACCTCCACTTCCCTCTGATTGAGTTACTACATAAGCTTCACTGTTCGCAAAAGGAGTAACACGCAATGTTTTCAGCCCCGTTCCAGCAGAGTAAAATACCTCTCCCACACGTTTACAACAAATATACGCATTTCAATTCTTATCCGTATTTGTTTAAACGGATTGCCACGAGCTGAGAAAAAGTATTTCATATGGAATTCAGGTGGAAACTTGCTCTTTAGTATATATGCACAGTTACATTTTAAATATCACTGGTAATTAAAAAAAAAACTTTTTTGTATCACAAGTTCTCGGTGCTATTTTTTTTAATCCTTTGCGAAACTTTTATATAGAGAACAAATTAAAGCTAAGCTCCAAGGGCTAATTCAGTGGTCGGAAGTAGCGCGCTACAAGTAGCGAAACTATTGTAGTAGCTACATTTTTAGTAGTTTGTAGCGTGGCGCACTACTTTTTAAATAAAGTAGAGTAGCGAGTAGCGCGATACAAAAAAGGAGTAGTTTGTAGCGATTTCTAGAAACTACTTTTAAATTAAATAAATAAATAAATGAAAAAAATAATTTTAAGAGAACGAAGGAAAAAAAAACAAGGTTTAATTGACTTTGACTGGTGCAAATCTTTCACGAGTACAGCAGCGGATGTAATGAGAAATAAGAACCATAAAAATATGAGCTGATCTTAGATACATCATTTTGACGAAATACATTCTATCTATAAAGCAGTGAGTAACCGCCCCTAAGCAAGGGCAAAGGCAGAAACATGCAATACACCGCCAATATCGAAATAGCCGAGTTGGCGGTGTATTGCATACATTCTATCTGTTTGATGTCATTGGTTTATTTGGCATCATAATTTTTATCCCTACTAAAAATTACCCATAGAGATCAATAGAAAAATCTATTGATATCGGTACAGTTCTATTGATATGAATTGATTTCTATAGATGTCTCTATTGGTATCGATAGGAGAATCAATAGGAATTTGGTCAGTAGGAAAGCATCCCAATGGATATCAATAGAAGCGCTATAGACATCAATAGAAATTTGGTCAGTAGGAAAGCATTTTAATAGATATCAATACAAGCTTTATAGATATCAATAGAAATTTGGTCAGTAGGATACTGATCCCAATGTATATCACTTAAAGCTTTAATTGACATCAATAGAAATCCGATAGGTTATACTAATTCCAATTGATATCTGTAGAAATGAAATCATTAAGTTTAAACTTAAGTAATAAGTCTCGGTAAAATTAGTGAGCTAGAAAGGTTATTAATAATATTAATTTAAAAAAGCAAATGATATTAAACTTTGTAAATAAAGATAACTATAATTTTAAAATAATAAACTTCGACTGAAATTTTAACTGATAAAATTTCTGACTTTTTAAAATCTGATATTATAGATTTATAGATTATGCCAGTCATTTTTTTTTCCTTTATGTTTGAAAAAAATCAATAGTTTTCTTTCAAATCATCACAGACATATAGTTCAACCATTCATTTCAATGATATTTTTAAAAAAAGATAATTAAAGAAGAACAAATTTTTATTCTTGAAACTGGATACAAAAAAAATTGGCCTCTTCATGTGTAAATTGTACAGTCATAGAAAAAAAAAATGAAACACTCGCTCGTATTCGAAGACTATTAACACTAGAGACACGTGTAATATGTTTTTTTTTCAGGAATAATGTGCTCTATAAATTTCTATTAGTAAATTGTTGTTAAGGGGTCGTCTTCATATAAAAATCGGCATCAACTTTAAAATTTTCTATGAAAACCCCCTTTTTTATCGCATATTTGTGATCAGCAACATCATTTAACTTTGTATACCAAATCGTTTTAAATTTGCTCCAGCCGTTGCTTCACAATTAAACTGAGAAAAAACCGTCCCGTAATGTTAAAAATATTTTTGATACTTGGGCATATAATACCTAAACCACGATAGGTACGGCAAAGTTTGTTTTTTTATATCAAAGTATGAACCAACCCAACAATAAAAACGTCATTGACTTCCTCTCAGATAAAATTTTGAATTTTTTATGAATTATGAAATTAATATTTGAAAAAATGATGATCTGGAACCATATAATATTTTGATGGAGAAACAATCTAGAAGGGGTTTCAAAGGAGAATCAAAAATGGGAGCTCAAAATATCCAGTAGTTATGCTAAAAGAACCATTTTTAGGGAGCGTATACAACAGTGCAAACTGAAACAATAGCAGGGAATTTCTATGAAAAGAAAGAGGTATACGCTTATCCACCAGTTGCAGAACATGCACAGCGTTTTTATATAGTATTTAGTTTTCAACAGTTATAATATGTTGAAAGCGAAACGTTAATAAAACTGCTGAGTATATTTTAAAACTGGTAGACAATCCAATTTTTTGTCCATTAGTGAGAAGTCTGCATTCATGCAACATGTAGCAATTCAGAAAACTTTTTACGTGGACACTCTATTTTCATGGATAACTGGTATCTCGGAAGGTTATTTGGAATAATTTGTAACGATTAGACGTTTTTTTAAATTCTGAGCCACGGTTTTAACATTTTTGCCAATCCTAATACAGTAGTTTATATAAATACAAGAGGTTACTTTTAAGTTGTAACCTCTCTCCAGAAGGTGTGTGCTGCAACGGTTAGTGCGTAGCTAAAAGTATGCATCTATCTTTGTTTAATCAAAAAGATAGACTGTTGTATTTTCCCCTTAAACTCTACACAGTAGGGTTTTCTCTTCCAAGTTTCAAAAAATATTATAACTTTAACAAAAATCGGGAATTTTTAATTAATTACGAAAAGCAAGTGCATTATTGCGAGTAGCTTTAGGTAATTTAATCGAAAAAATATGATTTGTCTACTCTTTGTAAATTTCGACCTTGAAAGTAGCATTTTAAATGTAGTGGTGGTCCCTAAATCTTTGGTCGGTCATAACTTTTGTTCTACTGGTCCTAAAGTGATGCCGCTTGGTACCCTGCATACTTTTGGCCCTCCGTACCTAATTATGTAACCAAATGTAGGGGTTCCCATTTGAAAATTCAGACTTTGAGTTCATTTCACTTTGTATATAGCCCCTTATCAAAATTTTACTCACATAGTTTTAAAGAAGACTTTAATCCATGTCAGAAGACACCTTTCTTTTGTTCTTGGCAAGTATAGCAGCCGAATAATTCATAGTGTTTCGTTTTTTTTTTCTATGACTGTACATTCTGCGCATTGTGAAAAATGGAGCATTTGAAGTTCCATATATGAGTTTGTCTTTAATCTAAGAATCATCATTTTGAGGGTCTTTTCCATAAATCTCCATGTGACGCATAATGAGTCTCGATGCATATCCATTAAAATTTGAGACTTCAATGTAGTGTTATGCCCTGATATGCATAAAATCTTTATGCTGTGGATAATTAATGCTATTACGTATAAACAGATAAATTCACTTTATCTACCAGTTTGTTGGCTATCTTAGCTACATTAAGACGATTTTTGCCTCCGGCTCAATCATTGGCTATTTCTAACTGTGGTGTCCACAATAAGGCGAAACTGCAGTTTTAAGGATGCTATGATCGGCCTATGGATGCCTTTGCTTCAGTATATATCAGTTTTGTTCTGCTGGATATTTTGCACACCACTTGTGCAGTAACACTCCACCTTGTTCGAGTAGTTCTATCCCTAGTAAAAATAACCCATAGAAATCATTAAAAAGAAATCGTATGGGGAAATGGATTACTGATATCTATACTGTTAAATAAGTAGAGACCTATTAATATCAGTAAAGATCAAAACAAGATCTTATAGCATGTTTTAGTGCTATCAACAGAACAAAACCGTAGGATCTATGGATATCAATAAAGATTCATATTATCATAGAATAAAAAAAAATGTACGGAAAATGGCCAACGGATATCAGTAGAGCTAAATCAGTAGAGGTCTAGTGATATCAGTAGAACAAAACCGTAGAATCTATGGATATCAATAGAGATCCATAGCATCTTGTTCAACTGATATCAGTAGACCTCTACTGATTTAGCTCTATTGATATCCGTTGGCCATTTCCCCGTACATTTTTTTTATTGATCTCTACGGGTCATTTTTAGTAGGGAGAAAAATCAAAAAATATTTTTATCAAAGACGGAATGAGTTACAGTTCAACATTTCCACAAAAACGCTAAGAAAATGGAGATGCAGGTGAATACATTCTGAATTTTCTTGCAGGCATTTGAAGAAAAAAACTAAAGTATTCCGATCTTGAAAATATTTCTGAAAAAAAGGCTTTACAACAAGGGAAAATATGAGAACGTTTTTTTTTAAAGAAGCGAATCGATACATACATGTATTTACCTATTCTAAACCTGAGAACGTGTCTTTGAAAGCTTACAGTTTTAGGGCCGATCATGACTTAATGAGTTTTTTTTTTTTTTTTAATTCCTGTAGAATAATTTTTAAAAGTTGAAAAAAGAGGACATATAATGCATTGAAATTATTTGCATCAAGATTGCTGTCATTCTTCTTATTATTTTTAAGATTATTCGATGCACTAATAATATTCCTTTTCATTTTCTTTTAAGAGATAGCAATCGGAAGCTTCGTAAAAGATAGCCAAGTAACGTTCTGAGATTTTGCGGCTTTCAATCAGTTTCCTGTAAGTTTAATGAGAAAGTTTTTGAGTTTTTCAAAAAGATTCTAGGTTAATAAAAAGAAAATTGCTGATTTTAGCCAGAAACTTCCCTGGTTTTTGCCAGATGTGTTACTGGGTATAAATTAGGCAAATCAGCTGCCCATTATTTTTAAAGAAACGTTTCTGAATTCCTTTGACAGTGAAAGCTCCACGTATACGAACGGTATGTTCTTGATTCCAATACAATCACACCCGCTGATTAGAATATCGGGTAGAAGAGTACCCAGCTTAATATAATACATTTTCAATGCAGCAAACTGTAGTAATTTATTATTTTTATATCGGATACTGGATTGTTCCGCTTATTATACTTTTTTTTTTTTTTGGCAAAACCACAATTACATTAAGCGGGCTCGACCGTATTTCTAGAACGACTTAGGAAAGAACACGTTATGAGAAAAGAACGTTCTGAAAAAGGAACACGTCTTCTTCTTCTTCTTCTTTTTTTTTTTTTTTTTTCGAATTCGAGTTTTTGGGAATTGTTCTGTTTTAAAAATTCAATTTTCTCCTTTTATATTAACCAATGAGTATTTGGAAAATTCCATATTTTAAAGTCTTTCGTAGTTGTATTTGATGTAACATAATAAATTCCATTCACTAACATACCTATGCGAAGCATTCGCGCTGGACACCAGAAATTCAAAATTTAAGTTCTCTCTCAGTGTATTCATTCAAATAGTGTATAAAATACGAGTTGTTTGTTTACTTTTTACTGATAGTGGTGAAAAAATCTACGAAATTATGTTTTACTTATAATACATGTTAACTTTGCTGTGTGAACCATTCACATTTGGAATGTTTTCCCACCATTTTCCACAATGTTTTCCACAGAAAATACTAATAAGTTTATTAGGCAAAAGCTTTATTTTGCTTTGGAATTGTTAAGTTACATTTAAAATAATGACAAAAACCCGTAACAGTCTGAATTTAAGTTCATTGCAATAAAGGTGAAAAAAACAGAAATAATTTCTTTTTTTTAACTGTTTTTTTCTTCAGCATTAAAACCGTTTCATTGAAAAGGTCATTAAGATATAAATATCCTCTTTTATTTCAGAATTGAAGAAAAAGGTTTTCGATACCAAAATACAACGTTTTTCAACCACTTTTGCCTGTTAAAAAAAAACGAAAACATGCAAAAAGCGTAGGAAATTCTCATAGGTGTCTAAACTGATATGGCTTCATCTCTAACAACCTATTTACAACATAGAAGTTAGTTCATGGCCATTAGTAGTCCTTTTATTGGTTATTTTTTAATTTGTATTATTGTCACTCTAATAACGACCTTTTTTTAAATTTCTCCAACTTCAAAACCACATCAAACGTCAACACAAACAGGATAAAAACTCCACACAAAATAAAGTCCACGTGATGCACAATATCACAGCGACGGTGTCATAAAATAAATGATCTTTGTAATATACCTCCCAAGCATAATCTAATGCATAAACATCGTTTACTTCACATCAGAGTTAACTCAATATGAATATTTAAGTGAAAAAATATTCATTCTTATTTGAATATTATGCAAAATGGCAATAACGTTGGAGCGTGTGTGTTTTGTGCTTATACATCATTATGAAGATACGGCATTCTTGGTAAATGGCAATCATGTCGCATCAACGAAAAGAAGGGTTGAGATTTTTTACTCCCTCCCATAAAATTTAATCGCTACATTGGAGTTAAAAATATATTCCAAATTGCATTTGAAATCTTTTATACTAAATATCGAAACAGATGATTTTAAGATTTTGCTTAAACATTTTTACTGAAATATATGAATATATGTGTGTATCTAGATATATATAATGTTCATAGTTTTTTAAAGCGTTATTGAAGAAAACCTCTTCACTACAAAACAGAAAATGGAGCTTTTATAAATGGAACTCCATTTTCCTACTCAGAAGAATCTCTGAAAAAGCCGAAACTGCGTATCAAATACACTGACAGAAAAAAAAATCTCAACACCAAGAAAAAATTTCCGTAGAGTAATGAAATTTGGGTAATGCAATTGTCTAGTTAACATGTTTAATTGATTAAATGTACAAGATCACTGGCTAATTTAAACTCAAGAAAATGCTGTGCAAATTTTGAAATTATGTTAATTTAATAGAGGGTGTAACCTCCAGAATTTTGAAGGCAAGCCTGCAAGCGTGCATGCATTATGTTATACAGGTGCCGAATGTCACTTTGTGGTATGGAGTTCCATGCTTGTTGCACTTGCTGTGTCAATACTAGGACCGTCATTGCTGACTGTGGATGATGCTCGAGGTGCCATCCCATGATATCCCATACGTTATCAATTGGAGACAGACCTGGTGATTTTGCAGGTCATGGTAACATGTCAGCACTCTGTAGAGCACATTGCGTTGCAGCAGCGATGTGAGGGCGAGCGTTATCCGGTTGGAAAACGCCCCCTTGAATGCTACTCATGAAGGGCTGTACTACTGGTTAAATTAACAGACTGAAGACAAATTTCCAGTCAGTGAGTTTGGGATAACCGCAACAATGCCCCTGAAGTCGTAGGAAATTGCTCCAGAGACCATAACTCCAGGTGTGAGTCCCGTGTGTCTAGGCCGTAAACCGCTTGGATGCAGGCGGTCCCCTGGCCTCCTTCTGACCAATATACAGCCACCACTGGCACTAATTCAGAATCTGTTTTCATCAAAAATTACAACAGATCTCCACTCCGACCAGTGAGCTCTGTCGTAGCACCACTGCCGTCGGAAAAGGCAATGGTTTGCAGTCAATGGAATACCGGCTACAGGCTGCCTGGCTTGGAGCTGTCCTTGAAGTCAACAGTTTCTTACCGTGCCTTGGGTCACGACGGTAGCAACTGCAGCTCGAATGTCAGCCGCAGATGCAGTACGATGCGCCACAGCGGTACGCAAGATTCGGCGATCTTCCTTATCAGTCGTACCACGTGGCAGCTCGGAACTCGATCTTCTTGAAGTAGTACCATCCCTTGCCCATAGCTTCCAATAATCATGCATGGTGGAAACATTCCCACCCAAGTCTTTCTGCAATATCGCGAAATGAAAATCCACCTTCTCGTAGCCAAATTGTACGACCTCGTTCAAACTCGGTGAGCTGTTGATAATGGCTTCTTCGTCTTCTTAAAGGTATTCCTGGCTAATATGAACGCAATTCGTCAAATTTCACAGAAAAATAATACACACGAGCTTAGGGCCGTGGTGGCCCGATCGGTAAGGCATCGGACTAGTGTCCGAAAGGACCCGGGTTCGATCCCAGCCGATCAAAGATCCACCGCCTTGATTAATGGTGACTGGGAGGCGTTAAAAATGTCGTGGTCACAAAGTCCTCCAAGTGAAACGATACCTCTGGGGGTGCTAGGGCCTATGGTTTGCTCGACCCTAGGTTCTGGTTCAAAATTAAGAACAGAGCTCTCTTCAGGGCCCTATCCCGGTTAAACCACTAAGCTGGTAGGTACGGGGGACCCTGGAGGGTGAAATGAAATGAAATACACACGAGCTTAGAGATGTAAAATTTCCGGAAATTTTGAAGTGATGGAAAAAAACCGGTTTTTTTCCTGTTTTTTTCCGGAAAATTTGGAAAAAAATGAAAAATTGACTTTTTTACAATTAAAAAGAGCGTTTTTTAATAGTTTTGTTTTTCTTGGACCATTTAAAAGGTTAATCATTAAAAATATATGCAATCAACGCATATTATTTTTCCTGGTGGCAGAAATACGCATAATTAGGTAGGTTTTAATAGGAAAAAAATAGCCTTTCTGTTTTATGACTCAAAGCTTTATTGGTCAAACCCCACAAATGAATCATATCGTCATTTCACTGTTAATATTAGATAAAGTGTGTCTATCCCTTACAATTAAATTTTCTATTTTAGACTGCTTTTAAAACTTAAAATAATAAGTAGATACTTTCAAACATCAAAAATAGTGTTTGAAAGAAAAATCCGAATGATTTTTCTCCCTTGCAATATAACCACCCTATCTAAAAATGAAAACTATTGAGTTCTGGTTTTTCCCCACCCAATCTAAATCCAAATAAAAATTAAATGACTTTTATTTTTAACCTTTCTAATAGAAAACTATAAACTGCGTAATGGTTACTAAACCTGAACAAAATTTAAACTGGAGTTTCAACTTACTGCACTGCCTTGCTAAGCACAATGGTCGTACTCCAACTTTTCAACAAAACCAGAGTTTTTAACCAAAAATTGCTCTCTGTTTCGTATGTGTTATTAATAAACTGTTTTGCAGTCATTTGTGATTGAAAACTTTTTTTTTAATCTGCTGAACAAAAAGTCATCACAACAAAATATGTGGAGGCGCAGCTCTTTAAAATGCAATACCTCAGTTTGAGCTCAATTGCGGATTCTAATATGTGCTTAGCAAGCACGGCAATATACATTAGTTCGCATAGTCAGCGGAAACCTAGTTCTGTGGCTGAAGTTATGCTTATTCATTTCATGAAGAAGTAAAATTAGTTCTTCACTAAAAGGACGTTGGTTTTGTTAAAGAAGTTTCTGTGTAGAGTTGTGTTGAGAGAGTTTTAATAGTTGATAGCGTTAAATTCTGCTTGGAATTTGCAATAAAGGTAAGTGTAGGGGAAGGGTGGGCATAGCGGCCACCCTAAGGAACATCTATTTTTTTTCCACCCCTAAACTTTATTGAAACATTTTATACATCCCTTCAACATTTAGTATGGTTACTGAAGCCTGATTAAAAAATATAAACAACTAGATTTTTAAACTTTATTTGTACAAAATTTTTACTTTATCAAAAGCTGTCAAAGTGGCCACTTTGCCCCACTAGATAGTATAGAAAAAATGAAACGCATTTAGTTTCAGAACTCAGAACAATTGTCTTGGGTTTTTTAAACAAAAATAGGCATTACTAAAAGTATGTGAAGTTATGAAATCAACTGGTATTTACATAAATCACAAATAAACTCATCGTCCTCCTCTTCGGCTTCTGTGCAGGCTTCGTGAGCAGATTTGAGGCACCCAGAACATCTAATCCAGCCTTCGTTGTCCTTAGACTTCGAGTAACAATCACCACAGAAAAAACAATCGACGTTTCTAATCGAACAATCGAAGGGCCACGGCTGTGGCCACTTTGCCCTCTAGTGCGCCATTTTCGAAAGAACAATATTTCACCTACAACCCTTTGTTGTATCTACTGTTGAGACATATGAATTCAAAGCTAGAAACATGTTGTTTTGCACCATTGATGTAAAATTTACTTCACCTAGTCCTACAATAAACTCAAGCGAAACATGTGATGCACTTACCTAACATCAGAGGGTCGAAAAGTGAAAAATTTGTGATATATCCGTGAGTTTGCGTCTGAGCGGCATATAAACTATAACACAACAACAACGGCTGCCGGGCGAGTCGTTGAGTCTATTGCCGCTAAACTGCAGCAATATATAGGGCGGAAAACTTCAAGTGGCCACTTTGCCCGCAGTGGCCACTATGCCCACCCTTCCCCTACTTACTTTAATATAGTTTTTTTTATTTTATTTAGTTATTTATTTTAAATTTTGTGCTACTTTAAATACACAGAACGTTAATAATTATTATCTTAGTACGATTGGAACACTGAATTGTAAGACATATAAAAATCTTTGAAAGATATGTAAACTATTTAAATTAAGTTATTAAATTTTTTGTAAATATGCTGTCATAATGTTAGTAATATTGCATATTAATACAAAATTTTGGAAAATATCTAAATACCAAAAGGAAATTAACAATTTTTAACAGAAAATTGATAAATGTATGATATAAAATTAAATATGTATGTGACAGTTTATTTTATACATACAAAAAGTAGAGGAAGTGCAAAAGAAAATCAGTTAAAAAGTGAGGTAATGCATTTTGTATGAAAGAATTTATATTAAAAAATGAACATTTTTGTGCATAAGCACTTATTAATAATGAAATAATTTTACATTTCAGTGGCGATATGTAATTTTTCATAAGAAATAATTTATGTACTTTTAATATCAAAAATACACTAATAGTAGGCCTATAAATCTGTTGTGTTTACAAAAGTTGGAATTTAATCAGAATTATTTTTTTACCTAATTGAGCAGTGGTTCACTTATTACAAAATATTAAAATGTGTTTTTAACATACATTTCTGTACTTATTTACTATTGCTTTAACATTTTCAATTAAAAATTGTGCAGTCCTAGAGTAGAGAACGTAATGTTTATAAAATGGCCAATATTCAAGTATTTCCTTAAAAACTGGATAAATTTTATTTATCTTTTTTTCTGCTTTCCAACCTGAAAATTATCGGGGAGTATGACCAGAAATTGAACATTTTAGCACAATTTCAGTATTCAAATTTCATAATTATCCTAAAAAACTAGTATTTTGTACACGATTTAAAAAAAAATGCTCTTTGATACCTGCAATGTAATTAAATAAGGGGAAAAAACGAAAATAATGGCTATATGTTTTTGCATCAAGATGTTTAGGGGATTTAAATGAAAAACAAAAATGCAGGATTCAATAAATTAACGCTTCTAACAATTATGCAAACAAAAGATTTTCTAGTCATTTCTTTCTTAAAACTTAAATGGAAAAATTCAATTTTTCCGGAATGGAAATAAACCTCCTCGGAAAAAAACGGAAAAAAACCTGTTTTTTTCCGAAAATTTCCGGTTTTTTTCCGACCATTTTCATCTCTACACGAGCTTCACAACACGCTTTTAAAACAAGACTTATTTGCATGTTCTGAGTGACGCCAGCTGCGCCACACTTATGCGCGGAACACGAAATTTCAATCGATGTCATCTTTCAGTTGTATAAATACGCATACCAAATTTCGTTTATCTAACACAAGTCTTTCTTGGTGTTGGGATTTTTTTTTCCGCCAGTGTATATTCGTTGTCAACTAGTGCCAAATAACGTTTTAGCAATAAATAAACTAATGTTTGTGAAAATTGCAACACCAGGACGGAATCGTCATAATTGAATAAAATTTAATACACAGCTGAGTGATAGTGGTACAAATAAGTGATTAAACTTAGAAAGCTAACAGACAATAAAAAAATATTGAAATTAGTATTTTGTGTAGCCACCACGCGCTGCAATAAGTGTTGCTACGCGACGTGGCATGGATTCAAACGATTTTTTTTTTATGTCTGCCTGATCAAAAGCATTCCATACTGTTTGTATCCGTACCCAAAGTTCGTCTGTAGAAGCAGCAAGACGAGGATCACGGACGAGACGTCGACCAACGAATCCCAGACACGTTAAATCGGAGACATATCCGGGGAATACACTGGCTAAGGAAGAAACTGTACTTGCTGCGATGCAAGGAAGGATTGAACAGCCCTAGCGACATGAGGGCGGACATTATCCTGCTGAAATACAGCGCCAGGTTACCCACAACTCGCAGCAATTGAGATCGTCCGTGATATGATATGGCACCCCAGACCATGACTTCAAGTGTTCGTTCGTTGTGACGTTTGATAATGCATTCTAGAAGGTGGCGTTCACTGGCATGGCGTCGGAAGCGAATGCGGCCATCATGGTACCACAAATTAAAGCGAGATTCTTCAGAAAACACAACATACTGCCAATCAGCAGCCCAATCCAAATGTTGATTGGCCCATTGTAGCCACAGGCGGCGATGGTTTAGCGTGAGGGGGATCCTGTATAAAAGAGTCCTTGCGCGCAGTTCACGCTGCAGCAAACGTCTACGAATTGATGAAGCACACAATGAAACACCTGTAGCTGTTGACCACTGTGCTGCCAGTTGTCTAGAAGAAGTTGCACGGCCCGTCAGCACCATGCTGATCAGGTGTCTATCATCGCGCGCTGACGTAATATTTCGGGGTCCATTCTCAAATTTCCGAGTTGTCCGACACACGTCCGTCCACTGCTTCCAAACAAGCATTACTGTGCTGCTGTTACGCTGCACACGAGAGGCTATTTCACGATAAGACAATCCAGCTTCATGAAGGCCGATGATCCTCCCCCGTTCAAACTCCGAAAGTTGTTGAAACCTCGCTCTTTTTCGTCGTAGAGGCATAAGCAACGTCTGAGCTAAAGTTTATCACAAACAGATAACCACCTACAACCATACACGCCTTGCTGCAGCCGTCCATTGATTCGGACAAATCCGGTGTTCAGAGGGGAGTTCGGATAAATCCGCTGCTCAGCGTACGCATACGCTACGAGTCTAAAATTCTCATCATTTACATATCATACCCTACTTTGCATTTGCTAAAATTTCAGCCCATTCGCTCAAGTCCTACATGGTGCTGCAATTTTCACAAACATGAGTTTAAATACAGTTGAAGAAAAGTTAATCGTTACAATTATTTAAAAAAATGTTGTTATCAAGTTCACTGTAAAATTTTTGAGACACAGATTGACCTGTGCGATGTGATTCTAATCTCAATAGCTTATTTACACAATGGCGCTGTTTTCAGTTTTTAGAAGGTGTTCTTTTCTGAAAAGCACAGTCGAAAACATTAGCCGAATTTCTTCTTTGCTTTTTTTTTTTTTTGACTCCTTTTCTTTCTTAAAAAAACAATCTCAAAAGGAGTTAAGTCACTTTTTTATTTTCGCTGCTGACGTCGCAAGTGAACAAGTCAATTGTAGCGAGACCACTATATAGGCGGGCGGACATTTTGAATCGGATTTTTAATTGATGCAGAGCTATGACTGATGCATCGCCGGCTTTCCATCAAAGTTTCCTCATTTTTTAAGTCATACGAGACCTCGCTTTGTTTTAATAATAGGGCATTTCAAAAAATTAATTAATTAAAATTGTTGAAAAAATGAAAGTTTTCTGACCCCACATTTTTTCTCTCTGCATATTCTATTAGTATCAGGGATAAACGTAGTACTTTTGACTAAAGGATCCCCCCCCCCCCATTGAAGCACCTAGAATCACAGGAGATGTAAGTGAAAAGATACAAATTTAGAATCAATTAGTAAAAATGGTAGAATAAATTATCATTTGTTTTGTATCAAGAGAGTGCGTTAAATGGTGAAAACCTACGATTTTAAGTCAAAATACACGTTTTACTCAAAACTTTAAAAAGCCTATAATTTTGCTTTTTACTGTATTAAAAATCTTTTTTTCTACTTTCATTTGTTTTGACATGGGTATAAGATTAAAGATATTTGTAAAGGAAGTGAACTTGAAGCAAGGGAATTTTTTGCCTTGTTTGAGAAATATTTACATGGTTTATACTTATAGATTATTTTTTGTTGATTCCACTTCCGATTTCGTAAAAAGAAATAGTAGATTTCAAAGATTCAACAGCTTACACTAAACTATTTTTCAAAGCCATACTTTTCATTACCGAGTACATTTCATTTTTATCATGACCATAACTAGATCTAGCGTGGGAAGGCAAGATAACGAAACTAATGTTTCTTTCCCAAGAACAATAATTTAGCGATATTCCTAGAAAAGCCGTAAAACCCTTGCTTCTTCATCTTGCACAACCTCCTACAGATAAAATAAGAGCAAGTAATGCGTGTTTCCTTAAGAAAATAGAAGCCTTAGAAACTATGTACGTACTTTTATCGAAAGAAGAAGAACTTTGATGCATTTCTCTGGGACTCTGGGACTTACGGGTGTACAGTACACGGTATGAAGCAATGGCTTTGAATCATCAAAATATAATAATAGGGTTTCAGATTTTTTTCGTTTTTTATATACAGTCGAGCCTTTTATCTCGAAAACCTCTCTATGTCGAATTTTTTCAATTTCCCTGCTTTTACAGCATGAATTTAATGTTTTTTTCATGTTTATCCCGAATAATTTTTTCCGAAAACCTCTATATCTCGAATTTTGACGACTCTCATTTTTGAATTTCGCCTCCAGCCACCTTTGTCAAAAATCATCTTATGCACAATCATTCAAAGTCTATGTTCGTAAAGGTACGCACTAACTTGTTACCGATACTTGTTACCATCACAATTAGTAAAACGTGGATTTGCAACATGTCGTATAGTAAAATATTCAACAATATCAATGCAAAACAATCCATTAAGAGTTCAACTTTGTTCAAATTGCTTATTTTTGTAAATTTTATCACAAATTCTGTATATCGAAACCTCCGTACCTCGAATTTTTCTTCTGTCCCGTGAAATTCGAGAAAGACAGGTTTGACTATTAATTTCATAACTCATAAACTAATCAAAATTTCATTTTTAATAGAGTAAATGACGTTTTTATTGTTGGAATGGACCATACTTTGCAATTTAAAAAAAAACTTCTGGTGGTTTAGTTATTATATTCATCAAAAAAATTTGTCATCACGAGATGGCAAATTATAAATCCAATGTTAATTAAGCACTAATATGCAGGGATACTGCACACACGTGTTTCGGCGTTACATAGAACGCCTTTTTCAATGCGAAAAATTGTGAGCTTATGGATATACAGACATCCGACAAAAGCTTTTATCGGATGTCTGTGCATATCCCTGCGTATTAGTGCTTAATTGACGTTTGATTTATAATTTGCAATTTTCGCACTAAAGTATCTATTTTCTTCATTACGAGATGGATTTTTCTCAGTCTGAGTGTGAAGCAGCGGCTGAACCAAATTAAACAAAATTTGGTGATGCTAAACACAAGCATGTAATAAAAAAGAAGGGTTCTCATAGAAAATTTTAAAGTTGATGCACATTTTGAATTGAAGACGGATCCTTAACAATAATAAAGTAATAAAATTAGGGTAAGTAAACCAGTAGTCGGTTACAAGGACATAAAACTCCTTATAAATAGTATATATTTTTTTATTCAAAATCAGATATGACGCGTTATCACATTCATTTATGTATCCCCAACCATCAACCAGTGGCAGTTATGTTTTGGGTACTTTTTTTGAATTAGTAATGAGGCATTTCATTTTGAATGGTGTGCCTCTCATCCAAGTTTTCGATTCTGCTTATTTTTCAGCTAAGAGGGCGCGTCTTCTTTAAATGACAATTACACTTATTAATACTGTAAATTTGAGTAACTTTTATCTTAATGGAATGTCTAACATAATAATGTTTCAATGAAAAAGCAAACTCCTGGTTCCACTCAATTATTTTTAAAGGGGTGGCCGACGACTGGAAACAGAATTCTTCTGCATTCCCAATAGTCGGCCATGGCAGGCCGACCACTGGTTC
Source organism: Uloborus plumipes (assembly GCA_038373865.1). Classification (NCBI taxonomy): domain Eukaryota; kingdom Metazoa; phylum Arthropoda; class Arachnida; order Araneae; family Uloboridae; genus Uloborus; species Uloborus plumipes. The sequence continues at coordinate 96,364 of JAXGGA010002635.1, read as the reverse complement.
TGAGCTGTTTGGATGATTTACCCATTAGTCGACCGCATTCTTAATATGGCTTTTCATTCCCAATATAGATTCATCAAATAACAATAAAATTGAGGTATTGAAATACAACGAAAATTTAACTGTTTTAAGTAAAAACTCCATTTCTAAAGTTTATTTTTCTGAAAAAAATGTTTAAATTTAGTGTAATTTTGGTCAAAAATTCTCAAAAACAGATTTTTAAGTAGACACTGCCGCTGAGCTAAGATTAAAAGTTTTAATACTCAGTTAGTTATTATCAAATGTTGATTTCATAGTTTTTCTTATCAAATTATCTTACGCTGATGAAATTGATAAAACGTGTGATTTGACTTCTAATGTTTCTGATTCGACAGTTAATAAACATTACAATTATAGGGAGATATTATTATTTCAACTACAGTTATGCTAAACGCTTTGCTTTACCAAAGGCTCAAGATGATATGTTCTATTTAATTGTTTCACATGTTGGTGCATTCTTATTACTGATTCTCCCCAAATGTTAATTTCTTGAGTTTTATTCACTGGAAGATCAGAATTGTGCTGAATTCATTTCAAAATTACATAGTTACATTGCTACAAACTAAATTTTGGCTCATTTTCTAGTATATTTTTGTTTACTAATGTTTTGTTGAACGATGTAAGATTATCTTCATGACATTCCAATTTCAATTTACTTACATATTTCATTTTACTTTAATCAATTAAAAACCTTTATTTAAGTGGAAATTTCTGTACTGGATGAGGATTTGTGGAGATTCTTTTTAGTGCATTTTTAACTGTATTTTTACTTGCATATATTTAGAAGAAATTATTTCTGAAACTACAATTTTAGTTTCATGTTTTGTATGTTGAAATTCCATTCTAATGTATGTGAACCAGTCAAGTGCCGATGTGATTATTGGTCTGGTCATGAATCGTATCGACTCTTTTATTTACATAAACACTCTTTATGTTTACATAAACGCTGTTTAAATAGTTAATTTCAGAAGCTTTTTTTGTAAGTTTCTCCTAAGCCTGAAATATGCATTTGTAATAATTTTATAATACTATGTAAAACAGCATTTATTTTATCACTTATTTCTTCATCACAAAGTTACATCGTTTATTTTTTAGAGATTATCAAAAAATGATGTCACGCTTTGACAAAGTGAAGGGGAGGTGGTTGGTTAAACTGTGAAAGTTTGCGAAAGTGCGGGGGCGGGGGAGGTAACAAGAAATCTGACTTTTCACATTTTGGTTCACACAAAAGCATTTTGCATAACAATATGTTTGTGTATTATAATGTGACAGTGGGGGGGGGGGCTAACATTAATTGTGAAAGGTTATTGAGACAAAGGAATGGAAGGGGAACAAGTATGTTGGGAAAAAAGTAATGTGTCATTTATGCTCATACCGTTATAAAGCTTCTTTTGATGTTTAAAATTATTTTCTTTCGATATAGATATATTTTTAAACGTTATTTAGAAAAAAAAATACTTCTTTTCTGGTGCAGTTTTTAAAATAAAGCTTTTTTTAGGCATCTGAACTATAAAATCGAAAGTTATATCAGTATCCCGAGGGTGCTATGATGAGTGTACTGTATAAAATTGCATTCATAATGGTAGATTAATAGTTAGAGAAATAAGTAGAGCACATGGTGTATCAAGAAGTACACTACAAGATCATCTACACTGCCAAGTACCAGAGGTACCACAAAAAATATGACCAGACTAATGATGTGCTGTAGCTTTCCCCTTAAATTTTGTTTCAATTCACTCGCCCGTATCACACAACATCAATGAAACTGAAACGGCCGAATACTGAGTTCAACGTAGCCGAGCACTGGATTTCAGTGGCCGACTACTGGATCATCTACTTGTATTAACATATAGCTTGAATTTTAATATAAAAAGGTTTTAATGTTTGAAACAAGTTTGTGAATCTCTATCAGAAAGGTATAACCTAAACTTCTACAGTGTTTTTGTCGTTATATTAATTGCTGAAATTTCTAGGTTGACGAAGATCAACAAAAAAGCTCTTAAATGGCCGACTACTGGTACCTTTACCCTATTTAAAGTACATTATTTCTAAAAACTAATACCTTACACACTTGTTTCTAGTGTTAATAGTCTTCGAATGTTTTTTTTCACATTTCTATATCTTAATAAAGTATTAGCATGAGCAATTGGAAACATATTTTCTTTAGCAATGCAAGGATCTAAACGCGGTAGGTTATGATTTCAAATATAGTTTTCTATCGTTACGTCAGTACAAAAAAATCAGGCATAAAGCTATAAATTTCCTTAAGAACAATACTGGATCAACCACTTTAGTACTTTAGTTGAATCTCATATAAGCTTTAATTTTTAGAAAAAATGAAGAAATCGACACAACGAGCTCTTGAACCAATCTTTTGTAATCATTTTTGACTCAAGCGTGCCTTCGACACAAAATAGGAGGGAAATGGGATTACTTCGAATCAGACACGCAATGAAACAAAGCATTCTCATTAATATTTTTCAAAATGGCTCTTCAACGGAGCTAAATTTAAACTAGGCGAATTCGTTAAAAGCCGGAAGCAATAAAATTCCATCTACTCTAGGAAAATGGCTTTAACTTATTCTTTAGGGACTAGTGTCTCGGCGGAAGTTTTAGTACTTTTATCGTAAACCCGGAAAGGAATTCTTCATCTTATTATTTTTTTTTCTTTTATGGAAATAAGATTATTTTTTGATTGGATTGTGTGCATATAATTTTGGCTATTAATTGTTTCGTGGTTGCATAGGCTAACCACATCAATAGAGCGTGGGAATGATAGCCTAAAAATAGAAATGTAAATAGAAAGAGAGAAAGAGAGAGGATGGATTGGAATAGAAGCATGGTAAGATATATCATTATAAAATAGAAGCATAAATAAAGAGAAGGAGAAACAAAAAAGATATATAAGGAGATAAAAAAACTAAGAGAAAAATTATACACTAAGATCTAACCTAATAACCCTTATACCTAAGGCTAGAGAAATCATTAAATGTATAGAGAGAGGGACTCAATAGTGGACGTACTTCCTTTTGATTTTCAGTGTAATGTCAGTCATGAATGTATATTTGTTACACAGAGAAACTCCGGCAACTCGACAAGTGGATAACTCTACTACCTCGATAAGTCGACATTTATTTCTGCAATGGTTGGTTCAATGCTAGTTTCAATGGGTGAACACATTTTTAAATTGACACACAATTACAAGAACCTCTAAAAGTCGACACCAACTTGCCATTTCAGTCTACTTTTTGCAACCAATATTCTTTCACATTGACCATTTAAAAGAATTTTGTGGTTTCTGGATCAGCCAGTTCCTACTTTTTAGGGAAGAGCTCTTATAGATAGTTTCTCCTTGTACCCAGAGGGGTCAATCACCACCAGACTGCTGGTGCAGTTCCAGTGCTAGGAAAGAGTTGGAGAAATATACCGAGACCAGTCCCTAATAGAAACAAGTCTGCAAGGCACATGCTTTCCAAACAAATGTGAACAGGGCTTCTTTCTTTAACATAGCCTGATTGACAATGAGCTGTTATCTCTTTTCAAAAATTATGGATTCATTCCGAATACGGTACTTCAAATTTTTCTGTTTGTTTCATCATGAATTAAAAGAAAAAGAAGGGAAAAGACATTTACTGAAATTAATATTTATAACGTGAAGGGTAGCCGTACAAACAAATGCCGTAATAGATAAATTTGCTATTAAATTTAGTAAAGGACAGTAATTTTAGTTCGTATGCATGATTATTGCCTTTTTATTATTTTGAAACTAGTTATTTAACTATTGTGGATAATCTGGACCTATGTAGAAAGAGTTGAAAAATCAAGATGTTTTACAAAACGTTATAAAGTCATGCAAATAAAATAGTAAGTTATTCGCAATCAACTCTCGCTATTTCATATGTTTCTAATTTCTCAATTAAATGATTCAATTTTATTATGGTATGTAAATTATCAATAAAATGCTCGCAAATGTATAGTAGTGTTTTTATTTAAATTGATTTATCGTTAGTTCTTTTATTATATCGAATTCTGTTAATCATCGCTCCTTTAATCCATTCATCTACCTGGTAAGCGAAATCTCGCCAAGGTCAATCCATGCGAAATCATACAGGAAAACTAAACAATGTTGCTCACTATTTTTGATTTTTAAAATTTTTTGCCTGTTAATTAATTGTTATATTGGGAGCTTGAAACAATGGTTTAAGAATTTTTAAACCTTCAGAATTTTTTTTGGCAAGCACTTTTCAGTAGACGCGGAAGCGACTTTTCATGAAAAGAGTACTTTTTGAAGATGCTTATAACTTTTTTATTTATAAATATATCAAAATGATTTAAAAACCACTTGATTGAGCAAAAAATGATCTAAATTTCTATACTAGTTATTTTTCTGATAATTAGTAACAAATTTGGGCAAAATTGGCTTAAAAGTAAGATTTTTTGTGTGAAATTTTAAATTTTTTGGCATAAAAATAATAGTAGAAGGAATTAAAACTCACCCTTACTTTTTTCCCTTGAACAGATAGCTCATTGGACTATTCCCAGCAGTAGTGTGAAACATTTGAAGAGAGTCATTTTTTTTATATAATTTGTCAAACTTAGTATTTTGGAGAAAAAATGCTAACTTTGAGATTTAATATCTGAAAAGGGACTGCATGAAAATCTACAAAAATTTAACTGGATAACCTTCTTATAGTAGCAAATATGTAGCAAAAATGTTATGAGTGATATTGTTCCAGTTTCAGAGATGTGGAGCCTCGAAGTTGGCGGAAAAATCGCATTTATTTTGACGCCAAGAAATCATCACAGAATGCAAAATTTATTATTCTCATAATATTAGATGAGTTTTTTGTGGTATAAACTAACCTTTTTATAAAAACACATAATATTTAAATTTACTTTCCATTTACAGAAAGAAATGATTTAGATATTATGCTTTATACAAATGCTTTTTTTCTACGTGCTAGTTATAAAAACATGATTTTCCACTTTAAAGCTGGGTTTTCACGGTCTTTATACACGGTCCAATTATAGTTTTAATTAACATAAAACTCTTCATTCATTTTTAAAAGTTTAAAGTGTTAAAACCCCCCTACAGCACCAAAAAGTCGCTCAAAATCCGAATTTATGCTCTAGATCCGACTATTTTCCGTGAGACTGCGTCTGTATAACAGCAGAAAATAGCAGATGTATTCTGGCGGAAAAGGGTAGGATCTAGAGCAGTGTTTCCCAACCTTTTCAAGCTCATCACCTCCTTCAAGATGCTGACTGACACCTATCGCCCCCCCCCCTTTTTTTTTGCTTCCTCGAAAAAACCATAACTTGGAGCAAGTAAACATCTATAATATTAAAAATATAAGTACCGTAAAATGGGGTTAATCGGAACACTTTTCAGCTTTGATTGTAAAAAAAGCAGTTAAAAGATTTTTTTTTAATTTGATTTTTTGGGTAAAAACTTCGGTCTTGCTTTACTTTTGATATTCCAAGCAAAGACAAAAGATTTTGAGCAATTATTATTAAAATATATAGCAAATTATGGGTGTTCCGAATCACCCCGCTGATAGGGGTCAATCGGAACACTTGTTAAAATTTTTATTTTTTTCAATTTAATCTGTAATAGGTCTCACAAACATGAGTAATATTGATGGGGGAGAATAAGAACAGATAATTACTGTCAAATAAATGTATAATTTCAGTACCAGTAAACGTTTATAATTTGTGAAAATTCAAAATAATTTTGAACTTATGAAAAATGAAAAGTAATTTTAAGAAAAGCTTTTGAATTGAAATGCAAAAATTTAACATGAATGGAAGTCACTCATGTCGTCCACAAATATGTACTTGTCCTTAAAACTAGCAATTGTGACTTGGCTTAAGTTTTTTCATAACATCTCCTGGGATGAACTCTGCCTTTTCTTTAGTTTTTTGAAATTTCTGGGTTTCGGGGATTGTCCTGAAAGATTTTTTCGCTTATTCATCACTGTTTGCGTGCTGGACGTTTACTACATAAAGTCTATGTGACTTTCTCCCTTTTATTTTAAGTAAAAAAAAGTCTCCTGGAGAAAAAATCTTTTGAAATCTGTAACTTTTGTCATTCTAAAATCTAGTTGCTCACGAGAAGGGATAAACAGTAATAAATCCTTGTCCCTGTCTTGATTAGAAGAATTGGGGTTAGAATCTTGATTTTTCAAACAATTTCCTTCAAATAAGTTTGAATTGGAACAACAGAACTAAGTGTTCCGATTCACCCCGCAATTTTTTTTCCCATGGCATTTTTCAGAATTCTTCACTTTTATGACACAATTTATAAAAAATGTAAATTCTAATGTGGTATTCTGTTGTTCAGATACATGTATAATTGAAACATACCACTTATAGTTTTTAAATACAAGAAGGTTTGTTCTTGCATATGAAGTTTTGTAGTCTATGAAAATGTGATGTTTTCTAGCATTCAACGCGCAGCCCTCTTTAGAAGCCAGTAGCGTTGCCAGATTGACAAAAGTATTTTTTTCCTACTTCCTATGATCTTACCTTTCTAAAAAAAAAAATTCATGGCTAAAAATACCCAATAGTATATTTATGAAGAATTTCTTTGCACGGTTGGGAAGTTTTGTTCCGATTGACCCCGCTGTTCCTATACACCCCATTTTACGGTACCTAACTTTAATTTGTAGTAAAATGTACGCAATAAAGATATTATGACTAATCACTTTTAAACTAAAAATATTAATTAATAATTAAAATACCATTTTTTTTCTTTCACAAAGCGAACTGATATAATCATTTGAAGGGAAACATTCAAACTAAGATCATTGACGTACTTATCAAAAAACAGAAGTGCATTTTTCAAGAAATTATTTTCTTTTCTACGCTGGAATGTGGGTAGTTAAAATCATTGAAACTAAAAATTGGAAGGAAAATAAATTAAAACTCTGAAAATTCATAAAATTGACAATGAATGATAAAATACTCCCTAAGGTTAATCCGAGGTGCAAAGAGGAAGCGCTTGAACTTCAATTTTGTTTCTTTCTTAGCATGTGATTAATTGTCTGAACCCTGAACAAGCGGTTTCGTACATATTTACAATTTAGGTTTTCGTTACCCTTTTTTACTGCTATTTTCTCTTCTAAATACCCATTGCCCCCCTATCGCCTCTTTGGGGATGATCGCCCCCAGGTTGGAAACCACTGCTCTAAAACTTAAATTTGGATTTTGAGCAACTTTTTGGTGCTGTAGGGGGGGGGGTTAACGTTTTAAACTTTTAAAAATGAATGAAGAGTTATAAGTTAGATTAAAACTATAATTGTTCTTTGCTCACTAGATGTATAAAGACCGTGAAAACCCAGCTTTAAAGTGGAAAATCATGTTTTTATAACTAACACGTAGAAAAAAAGCATTTTTAAAAGCATAATATCTAAGTTATTTCTTTCTGTAAATAGAAAGTAAATTTAAATATTATATGTTTTTGTAAAAGGGTTAGTTTATGCCACAAAAACTCATCTAATATTATGAGAATAATAAATTTTGCATTATGTGGTGATTTCTTGGCGTCAAAATAAATGCGATTTTTCAGCCAACTTCGAGGCTCCATATCTCTAAAACTAGAACGATATCACTCATAACATTTTTGCTACATATTTACTACTATAAGAAGGTTATCCAGTTAAATTTTTGTAGATTTTCATTCAGTCCCTTTCCAGATATTAAATCTCAAAGTTAGCATTTTTTCTCCAAAATGCCAAGTTTGACAAATTATACAGGGTGTCCACTCCAATCGTGGACCAATAGCTAATTTCTAAACCGTTAGAGATAAGCATATAGTTTATTTAGGAAAAAATCTCTAAATTACGAAAGGAATTTTGAGTCTATTCAATGTTTTTCAAAAAATCAAATTTTGAAAGAGTTACGAAATTTAAATTTTTTTACAGCCCCCCAGTCCTATCAATCATATTTAGAAAAACATTCTTGACACTGTAACGTTTAAAACTAAAAAAAAAATCACTCTTCTACGACAAAAATTGACCGAGTTATGACGTTTTGAAAAATCAAGATTTTGAAAGAATTCGCATACGGTCCCTTAAGCTATCTCTCGATGACGTCATGAAATAATGCAAAATCTTGATTTTTCAAAACGTCATAACTCGGTCAATTTTTGTGGTAGAAGAGTGATTTTTTTTTAGTTTTAAACGTTACAGTGTCAAGAATGTTTTACTAAATATGATTGATAGGACTGGGGGGCTGTATAAAAATTTGAATTTCGTAACTCTTTCAAAATTTGATTTTTTGAAAAACATTGAATAGACCCAAAATTCCTTTCATAATTTGGAGATTTTTTCCTAAATAAACTATATGCTTATCTCTAACGGTTTAGAAATTAGCTATTGGTCCACGATTGGAGTGGACACCCTGTATAAAAAAATGACTGTCTTCAAATGTTTCACACTACTTCTGGGAATAGTCCTATGAGATATCTATTCAAGGGAAAACAAGGGAAGAGTGAGTCTTAATTACTTCTACCCGCATTTTTATGCCAAAAATGTAAAATTCCACACCAAAAATCTTATTTTTAAGCCAATTTTACCCAAATTTGTTACTAATTATCAGAAAAATAACTGGAATTGAAATTTATATCATTTTCTGCTCAATCAAGTGGTTTTTAAATCATTTTGATATATTTATAAATAAAAAAGTTATAAACATCTTCAAAAAGTACTCTTTTCATGAAAAATCGCTTCCGCAGTACTGAAAAGTGGTTGCTAAAAAAATTCTGAAGGTTTAAAATTTTTTAAACCATTGTTTCATGCTCCCAATATAACAGTTAATTAACAGACAAAAAGTTTTAAAAATCAAAAATAGTGAGCACCATGGTCTGTATGATCTCACATGAATTAACCCTACATCAGATTCTTTCCAAGCACAATAACAAAGCAATAACCCTAAATCAATTTTTGCCAATTAAAACTTTCATATTTTATTTTTTGTAGTTAAAATTCTAAATGTTCTTTCTTGGCTAGATTTTTCATTTCCGTATTCCAATTGGATGCCGTAAGAATTATCAATTATTTTTGAGCTAAGCGAAGGGGAAAAACCCAATTATTTAGACAAAATATTATTAAGGCAGGGATTCAAGTGAAACAGCACTGCGATCGCTTCGAATTGCAATCGCTATTGGAAGTGAATTACATTATCATCAACTTAAATTGGCATGACGTCACTACGGGTGGAGCCAATAAGAGCTCACAAGCACTCAGCGATCTCCTCTTATTCGCCAAGTAGGCTGTGACGTTTTATCTAGCTCGTTTTTCATAGGCAAACGTCACGCTGACGTCATGATGTTTTTATCAAGAAACGTTCTAATGTAATTCATTTCCAGTCACGATTGTAATTTGCGATTGCCTGTTTCACTTGAATCCCTGCCTAAATCCATCTTTTGAGCTTTAGATTAAAAAAAACTCATATCTATTCAAATTTACTTAGAACATTATAAATGAAAAATGTTTTTTCACGGTTCCAGCAAATATTCGAAAGATGAATAATGTATGTAAAAAACGTATCACAAACTGTCTACGCAAAAAACATTCCTATGGTTTACCCCAAATAAGAACACAATGTTTTACCCTTTTGTCAATCACCGCAAGGTAGCCTATTCGAGCTTTGAAGTTGAGAAAAGAATCTAACTTTTATCGTCTGCAGCAATGATTTCTTCAAACATATTTCCATTTCTATTTCAGTAGTAATTTCTTTAGTGGCAACTCTTGGTTTTATTTATTATCGTCTGTTTTTGAAATTTAATCGTTTATTCTAGTCAAAGAAAGATTGACGTATGCAGAAGTGATTAATAACACATATTCTCAATTAAACTTAAATAAAATGACTTTACTCTTGACAACCTACTACGGATTATTTGCATTTTAAAGCACCTGTTAGAAAAGTCATATTCTGGAACATGCTAAAAGTGAGAAAAATGAGCTTTTCTTGGTTGCTCAAATTAACGAAATACAATAAAAAATAATTATGAAAAAGGAGAAATTCCAATTTCAATGTAGCTCTCTTGTCCAGACACTTTCAAAGAGTTATATGCTGATAGATAACATGTATTAACAAAATTCAGGTGAGTATTAAAATCTTATATTTATATTTGGCCTCTCTTTTACAATGAGATTATTTTCAACCTAATGATTACACTATTTCGAATTTTGTGCATTATAATAAATCAGTTTCACTTTTAAGGTTTACAGCAAAAAAAAAAGGGGTTTGATTTAGTTTCGAATGTTTGCAATAAATTTCCTTGTAAAATATTTACCACGACTTCTAGAATAATATAAGCTAGTAGCTACAATTTCTCTAATGAATAGTTTATTATTACGATTTTAACAGCGTGTTCTAGAATTTAAACAACTGTCTTCAAAACATTTCTTCTACACTAGAATATTAAGTTAATTTCGTTGCTGAAATAACTGTAAATCCTATGTAAGCATGAAGTGATGTGGATTTCTAAATAAATATTTTATTCAAATTCGTTTTCAAAAGTGTAAAAGCTGAATTCATTTGTTTATATAACATTCTTCTCCCACAAATATTAGAAATATTGGAAAAAAAATAAATAAAATTTAAAAAAAAAACGGAAAACGCTTTAAATCAAGTATATACCTTTTAATGAAGAGAAAACAAATTGATCCGACTAAAATTTCCTTTTCGTTCCTTTTCTTCCTCTGCAGATAATTTTTGAAGATAATTCAAAAGATATTCACATTTGTTTTGAATTGAAACAAGTAAGTCACTGATAGAAAAAAAATATATAAATGGATCGATCCCGCAGTTACACTTTTATAAAAGAGTAAGATAGGACAACTTTTAATCCAACTCGACCTTAATTCTCTCTACATTTAGTATTTCAGCATTTTATTAAATTTTAATCATATGCGATTGATATATATATACACTGCGATGCAAAAGTTTAGACGAAATGCAAATATGTGAATAAAAAGAAAACTATTCAACGAAATGCTTTCAAATTTCTACTGCAGGTACACAATATGGTCCCAAATACGTGTCTGGTGTTATTATAACTATAACTGGAATCAAATTTTGGTTAGTACAAAATATACTTTTTTACATTGTTGCAAAAGTTTAGACAATAGTCAGATTTTATGCAAATATCCCTTGAAATGTGATTGGTGGAGGAAATGCGGGACTGTATTATTCATTTATAAAGTGCAGAGATTGCGGAATAAATAATCAAAATCTCAACAGCTCTTTAGTTCTCGTGTAAAGAAGATGAGAAAGTTTGGAAGCCGAAATTTGAAAATGAACCTACTTTATTAATTTTTTGCCTTTTAAATCGGCTCAAGTATGGTAGTACATTGCTTTTTACTTTGTGGAGAGCAAATTCAGACATGCGTATCGATCAAAAAGTCCAAGAAAAATTATATTTCTTAAGGATGAAGGAATTGAAAAAACGGCTCAGACTGACGATTCGCCCCTTAATCCTACAAAACTTCAACTTGGGTCAAAAACAGCACGTGACAGCATAAGTAGATGAACAACTGAATCGGAGTGCATAAAAAAGAAAAAAAAAACAAAATATTGTGCCTGAGCCTTTTCGGACAGAGTGTCAAAAATAAGCCAGATTTTAATGTGAAATGCAGCATATGTATCATCGTGACTAAAAAATGAATGGTACTTTTTTTGATAAGACTTATTAAAATTGGGATGACCTAGAACCTAGATGGATTAGAATTCTTTTCGCGGGACTTGAGAAATATCCAGATCATATGCTGTGCTGTTTTTACCAATAAAATCTGGTTTATTTTGGACACTCTGTCTGAAAAGGCTCAAGCACAATTCTTTGTTTTTTTTTATGCATTCCGATTCAGTTGCTCATCTACTTATGCTGTCATGTGCTGTTTTTGACCCAAGTTGAAGTATTATAAAGGGCGAATCGTCAGTCTGAGCAGTTTTTTCAATTCCTTCATCCTTAAGAAATATAATTTTTCTTGGACTTTTTGATCTATACGCATGTATGAATTTGCTCTCCACAAAGTAAAAAACAATATACTACCATACTAGAGCCGATTTAAAAGACAAAAAAAATAATAAAATAGGTTCATTTTCAAATTTCGGCTTCCAAACTTTCTCATCTTCTTAACACGAGAACTAAAGAGCTTTTGAGATTTTGATTATTTATTCAGCAATCTCTGCACTTCATAAATGAATAATACAGTCCCGCATTTCCTCCACCAATCACATTTCAAGGGATATTTGCATAAAATATGACTATTGTCTAAACTTTTGCAACAATGTAAAAAAATATATTTTGTAATATCCAAAATTTGATTCCAGTTATAGTTATAATAACTCCAGACACGTATTTGGGACCATATTGTGTACCTGCAGTGGAAATTTGAAAGCATTTCGTTGAATAGTTTTCTTTTTATTCACATATTTGCATTTTGTCTAAACTTTTGCATCGCTGTGTATATATATATATATATATAACCAGGACCCAACAAAAACTGTAAAATCTTAGGAGCTAGGGAAAATTTATTAAGTTAATAAAAAAATCAGCTTAAAACGGATTGTGAAAGATAAGTGTACTGTACGAATTGTTTATCAAAGTACTTTTAAGTGTTCTGGGTGACATAGATCCCGGGATTTGTCAGACACTGGACAACAGTTCAACTTTCGATACTTGACGATATCGTCTTGAATTTACGTTATCAGCATTAATATCAAAAGGCCGCTGCCTCCGCAAGTATCAAATAAACAAAAGTATTAAATCAAAATTATATTATTTTTTTAGATAAATCAAAATTTCATGTTTCGAAAGATAAGAAAACAATTTCGCTGTGTAGGCAAATTATTCAATAAGCATGTATGTGTGTAATAAAACATTCTATTGTCTCAATTTTATTTAATAATTTAGAATAAAGAACAACTGATTGTACGTGCATTTGTTAGGATCTCACTTGATGTTTGAATAATTCCTTCATTGCCGTTGAATAAGCCTTCAGAATAACTTATGACTGGAAAAAATCCACAGAGATCGCAGTAATCATAATAAAAGCTAGTGGAAAATAAGTGGAATTGAAGTTGAACCTTCCAAGGGACAAATCAAACTTATTGAAAACAGTTGTTTCGCATTTGTACTCGTTTCGTTTCGTTTTGGGGCTATATGCCTAGGTTTTGATGAGGACTACAATCTAGTGTCTCGCCTCCATTACACATGATTTTTATTACATATATCTTGTACAGCAATGTATGGAAAGGTGCATCACAAAGGAAGGAAGGTACATCCGGAGCGAGGATGGGAGTCGAACCCACCGTCTCAGAGCTATCGGCTACACGCCTTAGACCACTCGGCCACTGAGACCCCACATTTGTAGTCCCGCTGGAGGGAAGTACAGTAAACTCTCGATTATCCGCGACGGTCTCGGGAAAGAAACAAACACAATTAACTGATTTTTTCGATAAAGCACGAATTGAAATTTTGTTTTTTCTTAACATTTCTTACCAAAAAGTGCGGTGTACTTTATCCAATAAATTATTTTACCTGAGCGTTATTGTAAGTAGCACTTCTATATAGATTTTATATGCTTGAGAACCTCAAATACAAATAATTTTTTGTGTTGTACCTATCATCACTGCTTGTGTACCTATCGTCACTGCTTGTACCTATCGTCACTGCCTATCGTCACTGCTTGTGACGAGCAATTCTTGTATATATATATTTCGGATCTCGAAAACGGCTCTAACGATTTCGATAAAATTTTGTATTAAGATAAAGTTTTGGTTTTTGAGTTCATCTACATCGGCGTTTTTTCTGTAAAAACGCAAGTTTTCACAAAAAACCCCGTTTTTTGTGCCTTCATTAGAAGTTTGACGAGCTTTCTTTCGCCATTTTCTTTATGATTACTCTTATTGTTACTGTTTCATAGCAACCACGTTTTATTATAACAATGGATTTCATATTTAATCACATCAGCGTAAATTAAAATTTTTATGGTATTTGGCAAACGTGTTTTGGCAACACGTTAGAATTTTATTGTTTTTGAAATTTAAAAGAGATCGATCAAAAGAAAGTTAGAATTGGGTGTGGGCCGCGGTAGTCCGATCGGTAAATCGTCGACTCGTAACCAGAGGGTCCCGGTCCGATCATATAGAGGAAGCCCAGCCGATCAAAGATCCACCGTCTTCATTAATGGTGGCTGGGGGACGTTAAAAATGTTCGTGGTCATAAAATCCTCCAAGTGAAACGATACCTCTGGGAGATGCTGGGCCAAGGGTTTGCTCGGCCCTTGGGCCTGGTTCAAAAATGAACAGAGCGCTCTTCAAGGCCCCATCCCGGTTAAACTACGAGTTGTGGTATGTACGGGGGAACCTTGGAGTGTGAAGTCAAGTGAAAGTCAAAACCAACTGGAACCAAATGAGTACTGGAGAACATGGACTCTGCATCCATTCTCATCCACCCCTCCCGCGCTTTAGGCGCCAAATGAAATGAAATTGGGTGTGATTTTACGGTGAGCATTGATTAAATAAGCTTGTGTTTTTTAAAACAAATTACGGCTGTTTTAAAAGCATAATTGCAACCAAAGGCTTAAAAATGCTTTTCAAGTTTATCTAAATAAGTACTTCGAATTTTAGAAAAAAAACACGAGTTTACAAACCTATTTTTTTTTTAACCGAGCGAGCTCGGTCCCCTGGTACTATGTTTTAAGTGTAATGCAATTATTTTTAAGCAAAAGACCTTTTATTATCTTCTTCACCCTTTATTTTATGCTTTTTCGGATTATCGGCAATTTTTATTATCCGCGATACCTGTGTCACTCAATTCCGTAGATAATCGGGAGTTTACTGTATATAAATTCACTAAACTTAAAAATATGTATACAAATAAAAAATTAAATAAGCTTTTTTTTTTCATGTTGTCATTTTCAAACAGTAATAACACCTACACAATTGTTCGGAAGCACTTGAAACTATCAGATTGTCTCTTTAATGTTTTTTAATCTTCACTCTAGCTTTGAAAAACCACCACAAGTGTAGCAATGGAGTTAGTTCCCAATTATACTATGTTTCCATATTCATACTAACCCTACTAATATTTTAGGAAAACTTTCTTAGTTCGAAAGCAACATAAAAATCAGGAAGAAAAGGTACAAATAAGGGTCATTTTCAAAATTTGCTTACATTTGCTGTCCGGAGGTTAAAAAGACAATTTTGAAGCATAACTTGTATTTTAAATTCAACGCGAACAATTATTTTCTGCAAGAAATACCCCCAAAAAATTCTATTGAAATTTATTTATTTATTTTTATAGAAGTCTTTAAAAATTAGAATCATGGCAAAAACGCTTGTTCATTTCCAATTTTCGCAAGTTCAACTATTTTTTTATACACTTAATTTTATAAAAAAGTATATACAACAAATTATTTTTATATATTGACTATTAGTATATGATATCCATAATAAATATTGACAATAGTTTTTTTTTTTCATTAAGAAATGTATGAATATATTTTGTCCGGCAGTTCTTGTCAAGTCCGTTACCCTGAGATTATTTTAGTTAAAAAAGGTATTTATTGCAGTCAAAAGATGGTAATACGTATTCAGTTACCTTAACAAACTAGTGACGTAACTATTTCGTACCATTTTGTTTTCCTGATTCGAGAAGTATTGCTGTGGCGTTTTGCACAAGATTTCTTCCAAGCGCGTATTTTTATTCCTTGTCAAGTCTGTTACCAAAGATTTTAGTATTAACTTTTACTTTTTCTCAGCTTTTACCCCGAAATATTGTTTATTATACTTCTCTAAGAAAATGCATATTGTTGTTCAATTTTTAAGTTCGACAACTTAACCATAATTTGACATTTTGGTTGAAATGTCAAGTCCGTTACTGGTCAAATCCGTTACCAAATGTCAAGTCCGTTACTATGCAGTTTTTTTATCAATACTTTAACAATCACAAACATCGTTTTAAGCCTCAGGGATGCAAATAATTTCAAATGAAGCTGGTTCTAGGCGTTATGATGTAGTTTAAAAGTGAGATTTCATTTTGATTTTCTATGGTAACGGACGACAATTCGCCTTGAAACTTTAAGTTTTACAACAGCATTTGAATACTTAATTATGCATCAAAGTGTACAACCAATTACTTTTTCACACACCTAAAATATGTGACAAAACACCTGTTAGTGATTCTAAAAGATAATAGTAAGTTAAAAAAATTACTTAAAAATTTTGAAATGTAATCATATGGTGAAAATGACCCATAAGCTCCTTCGGCGATGCTATATCAGCTTTCTTTCAACAAAACTACGAAAATACCTCCAAATTACTGTGTAAAGTCCAATTGCTTCTTCTGACCTTAAAAAGTCTCTTGTATAGGACTCGTAAATATCACTTAAAAGCTAAAACTTCTCTAAACAGCTATTCACAGACAATGTCTTGAGGATGAAGCCTTTTCTTAAAATTCAAAGACTTCTTCACAAAAATTCAAAGACTAATCAAAACATTTCTTGCCAGACAGTGTCACTAACTTATAACAGTGACGTAGAAATGGACTAAGTTAAGCAAGATTATTTTTTTTTAGTTTACAAAGGCTGAAGAGTGTTGAAAATTAGTGAAAAATATAAATTCTCCTTTAAACATTAAAAAATATAGCGCTTCATCTAAACTACTCTTAAATTAAGCGAGCGCCTGATCTAAGATTCTGTTTTCTGAAATTTCGAAACATTGTCCACTGTTGGAAACTATTTGTAGAAACTTACAATTGATCGTTTAAAATGTTTAGAAGAATTGCTAAATATTTATATTCTTCATTTCTAAACGTTTACTCTAATAGTAAATACTTTTATGTACTTATTTTGCCTTTTCGTTATTTTCTTTAATCTTCATTTGGATAAGGGAAACAAGTACTTCAGATAATGGGGGAGGGGGGTATCGCAAATTGTGTCACGCTTTGAGGGAAGTCGTGAAATTATAACAGTTTGTGAGAAGGGAAAGGGGTAACAAGAAATGCGATATCGCACATTTGGTTGGAAAAAAAAACATTGCATTAGCATATTGTAGTAAAAAACATTACAATATGTTTGTGTAATATGTAATACATAACAAACATGTAAGTTTATGTAATATGAAATGTACACGTACGAAGTGTTGCACTTTGTAATTAAGGCACTGGGGGCCTTTATCACAAAGGTGCCAAAAGTGAAGGGGGTCAAATATGGGGGGAAAAGTTGTTACCCTATTTTTGAGCAGCTACTAATGAAAATATGTATTCCATATTGTATAACAAATGATTAAGTGACATTCGTTAATAAATGATGTTGTATCTTAGATTGCTTACAATTTTAGTTTTAATAGTTTTGCATTTTAATACAGTTATCTAAAAGTTCTAAAAGTGTTTAGTAGTTTTTTAAAGTCAGAATAATCATCATAACATAATTATAATTCTATGACGTCGTATCATAATAACTGATAACAAAATGAGAGTAAATTACCCATAAGTTTATGGAAAGGCAGATGCAGTAACCGTCTAAAACTTTAAGCTATATGATCCATAAACGAAATTTTTTTGCTTCACACCTGAATATAGTCTCAAAAATTTCACTAATCTAAAAAGGAGAGAGCAAAAAATGAAAAAGAAAAAGTTGGGTTAATGTTTCATTTTGATACCTGTATCACTCTAAGCAGAAAACGATACAATAGTATAGTAATGAAATTTGATAATAATGATTTGTCATAAGTAGCAATCGACCATTGTAAAACATGTTTCAGGACGCATAAATTATTTCTCCTCGTGACCCCGTTAATGATATATGAGCTCTTAAAGTCTGTAGATTTTTTTTAAAGAGGCCAAATTTAGCGAAATTCTGTGAGTAATGACACACACCTTTCACATGAGTTGAACATTGATTTCAAGCACATGCAGACGGTGAAATTGCGTGACCAATTTTTTCCAGAGTCTTTCAATTAGGAACTTTTAAAAAATTTCGACCAACTTTGAGATCTCATATCTCAATAACGACCGGACAAAGGCTCATAATTTTTACATCAAAAGTATTTCTCTGTATGCTCTTTCAATTTCTACCTATTTGAAGTTTTTTTCTGCAGTATTCTAGATTACCTGGTAAGATTTACTCTGATGTGAAAATTGTTCTGGACTTAAACTATTTTGTTAAAAATAATCTATTATTAATAAAACATTAGAAAAAGAAACAATTTCTGTTCTAAAGCATAAAAAATTCGTGTTTACAATATCATGATTCGAATTGATAGCGAATTTGCATTAGTCATGCTGATGCTGACTCTCTCTTTACTAACTTTAGCTTAAAATGTTTATAAATTTATATGAAATCAATAGCCCTTTATTAATAATTAAAAGCTGAAACTTCCAGAAAAATATTCACATATGCCGAACACATACAACATAAACATTAAAAAAACTAGTAAAGTAAACAAAGTTATCAAACTTGATTAAAGATAATTAATAGATCATTTTCTTGAAAAAGAATTCAAATTCAAATAGTCTGTGCAATAAAAACAACGTAAAGTCAAAATTTTGAAGAAAACAGACTTGCTTATCCTCTTCGTCTACCACACTGTTATTTATTTTCATTTTAAGCAATTGCTTGCACCGAAAAACACACCCTCAAGCTAAGAAACAAAAACTGTCGCGTTCTTCACCAAAATTTCCAAAACAAGTTTTTTAAGCTTGAAGGGTACTGAGCTATTTTGAGCGACTTCGATTGCAAAGGTATTTTGCAATTTTGTTCAATACACGTGCCATTTTCAAGATGCTGTGAAAGAAAGTGACAGTCACATTTACATTTTATCTGCAGGCTTTCCGAGCAGTGCATTGTTAGAGAAAAATTTTGAATTAATCACAGCAAAAAACATTAAAAAGAACACATAATATTTTGAAAGAAGTTAATAAAAAAATAACATTTTGAAAAAAAGGACAATGAAAAGGTACTTACTTTTTTATTAGTTAAATATTTTGTTTGAAGAAAACCTTTTATATGAGACATATAACTACCAAGCTTAATTCTAACTAACTTTATGCTCCACACAAACTCCACTTAACAGCAAAAAATAATTTGATTCAATTGGTGTCAAAATCTGAAATGTACGAATATGTTTTCATCACTAAATATGCAAAAGAATGTAGTTGTCTTTTTTCTTGTAATTATCTCTGTTAATTACAGTCTTACAAAAATAAGGTAGTGTAATAAATTAGTTCCCACTTATTAAAACCTGATTTGAACTAAATCTTTGTTAAAAGCGGTTTAGTGTTAAAGATGATCTTCCACCTCAATGATCCAGTTTCGCTATAAATGTCACTACTTATACCAAATGTGAATAATGTATCACTTTTGCTTTGTC
Source organism: Uloborus plumipes (assembly GCA_038373865.1). Lineage (NCBI taxonomy): Eukaryota > Metazoa > Arthropoda > Arachnida > Araneae > Uloboridae > Uloborus > Uloborus plumipes. Next base: position 76,945 of record JAXGGA010002635.1, on the reverse strand, counting down.
ATCTATCGCGTAACTTATTAACGAAAGTGTTAAAGTTTGACCACGGAGAGACGGCGCATGCCCTTGAGTCGAAAAAGGACTGCTTCATTGAAAAAAAACGTAGGATCAGCGAAAGAAAATGTTTTTTCACAAACTGTGTTCATTAAAGTTTTTAGATCCTGCTTGATCTCTCGGATGCTATTATTTTCTAAATAAAATATGTTCCTCATCTGCGTTTTTTAAACATAACCCCTATCCAGAAGCTATCTTCTGGCTGAGCTTGTGCGTACAGAAAAGTATGCATCCGTCCTTGATTTAATCAAAATGATAGAAAGATGCATTTTTCGCTTGAATTCTAACCGTAGGGTTCTTCTTGCAATTGCAAAAATAAGAGAAGACTTTAAAAACAATCCGAAATTGTTTATTAAATTACTTAAAGCTAACTAGTTATAGAGACTTTTGTCAATTCCTTGAACCAAAATAAAAATTAAAAAAAAAAGATTGGTTTACTCTTGTGTATATCGGTTAAATTTGACCTTGAAAATCGCATTTTATTTGTGGTGGTCCCTAAATCGTGTTTTGCTCATATCTTTTGCTCTACTAATCGTAATATAATGCCGCTTAGTATTTAGGCTGTTTATTGCCTTCCACACCTAATTATGTCGACACATTTAAACTTCTGACTCTGTGTTCATTTCACTTTGTATATGGCCCCTTATAAAAATTTGACAAACGTAGTTTTAAAGAAGACTTTAATCCAAGTCAGCTGACACCTTTCTTTTTTTCTTAGCAAGTATATCAATCGAATAATTTAGAGTGTTTCGTTTTTGTTTTTCTATGACTGTACATAAGCTCTACAGCAAAATCTGTAATACGTACGATTATGAAAATTGATACAACATTAGCTCGCATGCTGATAGCTTGCCCGACGAAGCCCCTTTTTGAAATCCGGCTCATATGCTTTTTAATTTTACAGTTTATCTTTTGTTCGACTCATCACTCCGCTTTTATCGTTTTCCAAAAAAGAACTAATCAGAATCACTACATTGGCTGATAGCTTGGCGCAAGCGCGTTGAAGAAGGACAAGCAAACACGCTGCTTGGCTTTTGGTTTGCAAGTATTGACTATGTTTGCTATTGGCAATGTTTGCTAAGCTGCTGTTGGAGCAATCCTGAGAAAACAGAAGAGGTGCCAAATTGTTACCATGAAAATGTGTAAACTATGTTGGAAAATTCCTGAATTATTTCAGAAACGTGACTGGCTACTATTGGGAAGGTGTCAGAATTTTTCAAGGCTACTGATGTTTAGTGGGAATCTTTTCTGGGTTTCCTAGATATGCTATTAGCAGAAATTAGTTTTACACAAAATAAGCTGTGATAAAAAAAGTCACTTTTTTACAAAAAAAAAAACATATTTAATTTTTCGTAAGACATTATTTTCTAGTAAAAATGGAAAAAAGAATCATGAAAAATAGTTGTCTGCTTGCCGGCCTGTCAGTTTGTCCCTTATAATGGCTTTTCAGGAATAGCCCAATTCAAATGAACTATTCTGCCGTCATAATTTAAAAGGCCCTAAATCCAAATTTTGTTGCTATTTATTTTGAGATTCTTTATTGTTTGTTCAAAGTTATCAAGAAAATTTAAAACCTTGTTCCTACAGGATTCTGCTTCTGAGTCAAAATATGTTTTTAAAATACAGTAGCACTTATGAAGGTTATCGTCTAGTTTTCAAACATTTTATTTTTTCAATTGGAGATAGGACTATCTTTTCTATGACGGCAGTATTGTTTGATCGAATATCTGTCTCATTTCCACGTTTCATCTTTTTTTTACTCATAGTTTTTTATTCGGTTTTTAACGCTACTAAAACGTAACAACAACGCCTAAGATTATTGAATTTCTATAAATCATGATTTTTCTACAATTCAGTAAAAAAATAAATAAATAAACAAATATCTAAATTAAAATTAAAATTTCGATAAAAGCAATTGACGTCATTTAAATTTCTCAAGTAAAATTTATTAGAATTATCTAAGCAATAACGGAACTGAGCTTCTAATGAAAACATCTTTCACCAAACATAAAGACCATTTGAACAACATGGAAAATACATTCATAAGACATTTTTCAGACAGTTGCATCAACATAATATATTTGAATCTTCAATAAAATAGTACTTTCTCAAAGCACCATGTGGAGACTAGGTTTACATTTAAAGTAAAACAAGAGAGATTTCTCAAAGAACTTTATTCCCTGCATTAAGTATATTCCTTATAAAAGCATTTCTCCATGATTCTTCACTAAACCACAAACTTTTCCTGTGTTGCCATTCAGGAGAATAATAAAACGCTTTATGTGTTTGTTTATCCTACGTAACTACTTGCCCTTTTTTCCTTCGTTTTATAACTGAGTCAAAGTTTTTCCTGGAAGCTGAGCAAGATTTTGAACAACAAAGCATTTTTCGCTGTAAAAAAGCTCAAATTTTTATCTTTCTTGTGAAAGCTATTGTATTTCCTGGAAAATATTTACTCTCTTGATTGCTTCTGTAGGAATAATGATAAAATCTACTTGTGTGTCGTAAATATTATAATACCTAAAAGTGGAACAGTTGAACTTTTGTTGTTATGTTAAAGCTTAGAATTAGCTTCATGTTTTATCAAAGTGCGCCATAAGGCTCAACAGAAAGTATTATCAACATAAATAATTACACTCCTTCGCAATTACTCTCCTCCTCAAATTCACCAGCTCTGAATTTTATTTCTTTGGAACAACTACGAGAATCACATATTGAGTTTTCCAGATTCACATCAACTGCGCTCAGTGTTGCCAATCTTTTAAACATTAAATCTTTTCTTTCTAAACATATCGAGCGCACTTTGAATGTAAAAAAAAATGCAAGAAAAAGTTCATTAAAAATAATGGGTAGTTAATGTGCCTGTCTTTTACTGGTAACATATCTGGACAAAAAACTGTAAAGTTACCTTTTGAAGTCATTAAAATAAGTAAGATATTATAAAGTCATTCATAATCTTCCAGAAACTAACCAAGGATCTTTCTGAAGAATTCAAAAGCCTTCCTAGTTCTGAAGGCCAGTAATGTTTTTGAAATCATCAATATCATTCAGAAAAACATCAGTATTATAGCAATGGCTTGGAGACTTCATGATTTATATAAACCCCTCCTGTGGTAAATATAGCCGAAACTAAGGCAGAATTGCAAGCAAATACTGAACAGCGTATTTACTTGCAATTATCTGCAAAGCTACACTAACCACTGACTGCGTTTTGCCCTAGTTATAGCCCTCAAATCTTGAAGGACCAAAACTGAGATGTACGAAAAATATCTAATGAAGAAGCTGAATATAGAATATATTATAATGGAGATTATAATATAGAATAATGCATCATTCTTTCAAAGCCACATACATCCGCTGCAGCTTTAGTAACTATTTTAATCTTTCCGTTCACAGCTGATGGACGTAAAGCATTTCTAAAAGCGATATATATATATATATATATATATATATATATATATATATATATATATATATATATATATATATATATATATATTATATACACTGAGAGTGACAAAAGTCATGGGATAGCAATATGCAAATTTTCAGATGGCAGTAGCATCGCATAGAACAGGTATAAATGCGCAGTGCTTTTACAGAGCTTTCATTTCTGTTCAAGTTATTCATGTGAAGAGGTTTTAACGTGATGATGACCGCACGACGTGAATTAACAGACTTTGAACGCGGAATGTTAGTTGGAGCTAGACGCATGGGTCATGCCATTTCGGAAATCGTTAGAGAATTCAACATTCCCAGATCCACTGTGTCAAGAGTGTGCCGAGAGTATGAAATTTCAGGCATAACATCCCACCATGGACAGCGCAGTGGTCGACCGCCTGCACTTAAAGATCGAGACCGGCGACGTCTGCAAAGAGTCGTAAATTCTAACAGACAAGCAACACTGCGTCAAATCACCGTAGAAATCAATGTGGGACGTACAATGGACGTGTCTGCTAGAACTGTGCGGAGAAATTTGGATTTCTTGGGCTATTCCAGCAGAAGACCGACTCGAGTGCCTTTACTGACAGAACGACATCGCTTGCAGCGACTCTCGTGGGCACGTGAGCATATCGGTTGGTCCCTAGATGAATGGAAAACCGTGGCCTGGTCCGATGAGTCACGATTTCAGCTGGTAAGAGCCGATGGTAGGGTTCGAGTGTGGCGCAGACCCCACGAAGCCATGGACCCAAACTGTCAGCAAGGCACTGTTCAAGCTGGTGGTGGCTCCGTAATGGTGTGGGCTGTTTTTTCATGGCATGGACTTGGTCCTCTAGTGCGACTGGACCGAACATTGACTGGAAATGCTTATGTGCAGCTACTTGGAGATCACTTGCAGCCATTCATGGACTTCATGTACCCAAACAACGATGGGATTTTTATGGATGACAATGCGCCATGTCACCGGGCCACAACTGTTCGCAATTGGTTTGAAGAAAATTCTGGACAATTCCAACGAATGATTTGGCCACCTAGATCGCCCGACATGAATCCCATTGAGCATTTATGGGACACCATCGAGAGGTCTGTTCGTGCCCAAAATCCTGCCCCATCAACGCTTTCACAATTATGGACGTCTATCGAGACAGCATGGCTCAATATTCCTGCAGAAGACTTCCAACGACTTGTTGAGTCCATGCCACGTCGAGTTGTTGCACTTCGCCGGGCAAAAGGAGGGCCGACACGATATTAAGAGGTATCCCATGACTTTTGTCACTTCAGTGTATATATATAGTGTGTGTGTGTGCGTGGTTTTAAAGATCGATAAATAAATATAAAAATACATATACATCTCTGATTATTCATTATACATTTGTAACAATGTCTATTTAAGAATTTTTCATTTGGATTCGTATCGTTTAAGACTTTGAGATTTAATAAAACTTTCTTTATGTGTCTCATATCACGGAGAAAAATTTATTTAATTAAATTATGAAAGGTATAAAAAAAAGCTAGTTTGAAAAAAGTAATAATTGTCAGGAGAGTTTTCCAAACGTGGAACTAGCGTTTATTGCCTTTGGCATATTTTAGTCACTCTTAAAAAAGCTTAAACTAGGAAGCACGAATAAATTCAGAGGATAGAAATATAATAATAATTTAAAAAATTATTTTTGTATCTTAGCTGAACTGAAAAAACACTTTTATGCGCTATATTATGAGGCAAATAAATGAAAAGGAGAGTATCAGTTGGCAAAAAAGGTTTTTCATTTCATAGTTTTTCCTTTTTTTTCCCAAAGCTCATTTTAGCACATTTTTAATGCATTTCAGCGTTTAAAAGATAGTGTGTGTTTTGTAGTAGCGTGATCTCTTTTTTTGACTTGGAAATAAAAGTTAAAAATACAGTCATTAGGAGTAATTTCGAGCCACTTCGCATAATTTTGTGTTACTTCAGTTTTTTACTGTATTCGAATTAAAAGAAGATACTAGAAGGTACTGCTCTGGAAAGGTTTCCTACTCTTTATTTTATGGAAAAAGGTCAAAAAACTACACAGAGCACAAATTGTAAAAAAACTTCAGTTGTTATATTTGGAATTTATTTTGGAATACCGATTTTAAGTTTTTTTTTTTTTTTTTTGAATTTTTTGAAACACGTAATTTTTATTCATCAGGCATTTTATTTCCCACGTACAGTGAATTTCTCAGTACCTGTAGCAGCTTATGTAGTAATATTTATTAAAAGGGCAAAAGACTAATACTTTTCCCCACTTTGAACCAGCTCCACGTTAGGCTTACTTTGCTTTTCACCTGCTTTGGATACGTTGGATACATTCTATGTACAAATTTAACTGTTCATTTTACGAACATTTGCTCCCCTAAACGTACTTTTTCAATTCGTATCAAAACTGGAAAACATAGACAAAATATTTTAAGAATTACAAATTTAAACTCCCATAAAAACTGAATCTAAGTCATAGAAGCTATAAATATTCCTTGATTAATAGATATTATTGCGTAAGACTTCGAGGCTCTTAATTTAAACGTTTAATATGTAACACGATTACGTTTGTCCTTCTTTCATATCAGCTCTTTCTCTCTCTATCGATATAATTATCTAAAGAGAAGTGCATTTTCATTTTAATAATTGAAAATTATTTCTCTGCCTTTTTATTTTCGACACAAATAATAATATATTTTTTTCCTCTAAATATAGATGATCTTATTCTTTCACTTTTCCTACTGGTATTGTTGTATGCAACACAATGATTTATATAAAAATTGCAAAATTTATGCATATAAAATATTGAATTTGTTGAAATTGAGTATTCTTCTTTGACTAAAAATTAGCTAGTGAAAGCTTGTCTTGACGTCCATAAAACAAATATGTACTTTGAAATTTTTGATGAGATTTACAGTCATGCTTTTTGCCTATTTATTCAAATGGGTTTCGCTTCGACATATAGTGCCCATGATAAAGTTTTATAGTAAATGTGATCACACTATTATTTACATTGTTATTATTTTGTAAATTTTCGGACATGAAATAAATCCATATAGCAAATTACTTTAGAATAATTTCTATTAATTACAAAACATCTAGTGTACTAAATGTTTGATCAAATTTTAATATTTAAAATGATATTTTTGTCAATTTTTGTATTTTTGTATTTTTGAATTTCATCAAGTATACAAGAAAATTTTAAATATTAAATCTTAAACGCTAATACAGTCCCAGACAAAAATATAGGGCCAGCTATAATATTCTACCCAAACGAGCTAAGATTGCTAAAAAAAGTTGTTTAATGTATTTATGTATTATACGTAATATTGTGATAACAATCGACAGCCACCAAAAAAATAATAAAATTTAATAATGTGGAAGATTTGTTGCTAACTTCAGTTTTGAAGCAACACGCAAGTTGGATAAAATTATAGGGCCACTATGCAAAATTTGCATATGACCGATGCTGTAGTGAATAGCCAGAAGATACATGTAAAACAAGCATTCCAGCACGTGGCTTGGTCAGTGAGAACGTTGTAGAGGTAAGCCATTAACCAAAAAAGGTAAAGGGCAGATTCTTGCATATCAGAAATGTGGGCTAAGTTCTAGCGCTATTGCTGATAAAATAAAAAGGTCTAAGTCTGTTATTAATAATTTTTTGAAGAATCCTGAAAATTATTTCCAAAGACGATCTCCCGGGAGACCAAGTTCTTTGACTGATGGACAAAAAAGACGCATTTTTTATAGCGTTTCCAATAAAAATCTGTCTCCGGCGGCTATTGTTGAAGATTTACAACTTCCACGTTCAAGAAGAACAGTACAGCGACTTATAGCAGCGCATCCGAACTTTCGGTACTCGAAAATGAAAGGGAAACCTCCATTGACGTAAAGCATAAAATGTGCCGTCTGCAATTTGCAAAAAAAAAAAAAACGTTGCATTTGGAGACAAATGGCAAAATGCGGTGTTTTCAGACGAAAAGAAATTCCAATTGGATGGGCCAGACGGATTGCAATACTATTGGCACGATTTACGTCTAGAAAAGAGGTTCTATTCAAAGCGTCAGTTCGGAGAAGGCAGTGTTATGGTTTGGGCAGGCTTTGCTGCTGGCGGAGTCACTCCAATAGCATTTATGAAATCAAATACGACATCACAGGATTATCAAGATGTTCTAGCACTTAATCTGTTACCTGAGGCACCCATCATCACCAACAGAGCACATACATTTCAACAAGATAACGCCCCTGTGCATACCTCAAGGTGAAAAAAGGCGTGGTTCCTGGCTAATCAAGTGCGTGTTTTGGACTGGCCTGCTAGAAGCCCTGACCTCAATCCAATTGAGAACTTATGGGGTATTTTAGTACGAGATATTTACAAAAATGGGAAGTGTTACAGCAATAAGGAAGAACTAAAGGAAGCAATTCAATTATCTTGGGAAAAAATTCCAAAAAAGTTTTTAAAACGTTGTCGGAGTCTATGACTGAGAGACTGATTAAGGTTATAGAGAAAAAAGGCAATTTCACTAATTATTAATTTCATTTGTGTGATTAGACTAATGTGGCCCTATAATTTTGTCCAAGTTCTTTTTTATGTTCAACTGAAAAACATGCAGTTTAGGTAATAATAATTATTTGTTATATATTTTCTTTTTCATAAATTATATTATATATGATGCTAGTTTTACTATGCTTTCTTTTCACAACCACTCGCACAGTTTAACTTTGATATTTCTTATGTTTTCTTCCTAGCCCTATATTTTTGTCTGCGACTGTAGGTTACGTTTTATACGATATTATGCAATACAAAGTTCACGGAATGCCTCCGAACAAGGGACACCAGTATTTAAAGGACAAAAACTAGTGTCCCTTATTGAAAGGTTCTACTTTTTGTACTTTTTACAGGTTACCCGAGAAACAAGAAATACACATTTAGTGAAAATTATGACCCCATAACCGGAGCTAGGGCAAAATTAAAAGCGTTACCTATTAGATTAATTATCGGATTCAGAAGCTAGTTTCGAGCTTATTTTGGCTCATCAGTTTGGAACAGCTACAACCGAGCTACAGACAAATGACCTCATGTCAAAGTTAAGTAGATTTTCACACTAGTAGCTAAAAACATTTTTAAACTCAAATGATTAAACCACAAACTTAATAACACTTCACATTGAAAAACGGGAGATAAAAAAATAGGGTTTCAATTCTGCCTTTGATCGGGCAATAGGGTGATAATTTTGATCTCTATCTTTTTTATATTTATTTTTTCAAGATGGCGCGCTGTTTATTTACAATGAAAAATAACTTCTAACTGGAACTCGAGTAAACTTTCACGTTGATGCTCAAATTGTGGAATTCTTAATTTGTTGATCGCGTTTACTAAAAAACATTTTAACTTCAGTTCCATATAACATGGAAGTTCCAACACATTTTATCAGACTCAGAATTTTTTTTATTTCTTTTCTTTTGGTACGATTGTTTTAAATTTTTGAGTACGTTTTCACTTCAAAAATCGTGAAAAACATTATGAAGGATTTTAGTTAATATCTTCGTTAATTAATGTCATCCGAAGACGCGACCATCCGAACATCCTCGATCAACTACTTTCAACCAAAAACATTTTTAAAAATCACTCCATTAGTTCAGGCACTAGAGTGCCACAGACAGATGCACAGACACGTTAAATCTGTAACCCCCTTTCTTGTTGCGTCAGGGAACAAAAACCATTTTGAGTTAAGGGAATCACTTTTACAGTGATTAAAACATATACCACTCTATCTCGGTTTCCTGTGTAGTTTTAGTTATTAAAACACCGTTATTTCATATTAAATACCATCACATCAACCGTCATATTAACTCTATTTTAGTTGTGATTGAAATTTAAGTTCTCTGGGTTTACCGTGGTCTGATACTAGCATACTCATATTGGTTAAGAGTAAAAATAAAATCTTAGCATCGCTCACATTCTGGCAGCGACTACGCATATGCATTGGAGATTACCGATTAACAATTCACTCATTCGTCTTGGTATCCAATCAACTGTGCTTAAAACAGTTGTAATACATCACATCAAATGTGCTTACATTAACTATGATCTTGTATTAAGTGCGCAAGCATTGGGGAAAATCAATTAGTGAAAGAGAGGAAAACTTATCCGTGAAATAGTGAGCTCTGACCCTTGGGTAACTTTTATTTTGTCGAGCCGGATGAAGAGAAACAGCTAATTATTAGCTTGTTAGCTTAGTTTCGTCGTTGATTTGATTTCAGTTTGTCTTAATTTATTGGATCTTGACTCATGCCCTTCTGAACTAAGAATGTGAAGCTAAATGTGGTTCTTAATGTTTGTGAATTTTGGTTTTATTTATGCTTTTAAAGAGGTAAGTATTTTTAGTTAAATGGGTTTATAGGAATTTTGAATTTTAAGCGATTCAGAATAAATTTACTTAAATTGTGGAAACAGCTAATGAATTTACGTTAGATGTCGTGCTTGTGGATGTTTTTCTTTTAAATGGTAGGAAAAGGACAGAAAATTTCTAAAAGGAAATGAAAGTACCAAACGGAATATACAAAAAAAAAAAAACAGACATCACTTAGTCCAACATCTTAAATACTGATTTCTCTGCTTCATATTATGGTGTGTTGAAATTAAGATAGACATAATTCCGTTCTTGTAAAACTTTGTTTTTTTTTTTTTTTTTTTTTTCAAAATAGCAACATTTAGTCAACTCTCTACACACTTGTTTTCTTCAATAAGTAGTTTCCTCTGAAAATTATTGGAAAAGTAACAGAAGCTACAAACCGACGTTTTTCAACGCTGAGAAAAACATGTTTCTGAAAACACTATGATATTTGAGTCTTGTAAAGCTTTTTTCAGTTTTTTTAGCGCTCTTCATCCTGTTAAAGGCAATTGTTTTGAAACAAAAAAGTTGTAGTGGAGCATAAAAATATAACTTATTTGTCCATCACTACCTTGCTTAAAGTTTAAGCATGGCAGAAAACAGGATTTTTTAACGTTAAGTTTTCTTTTAAAATAGACATAAATTTGAGACATGATTTTATCATGTTTGTGTGACAGAATTCAACGATGAAAAAATCAAAAAAAAAAAAAGTTAAAGGGAACACACACATAGTATTCATGATAAAATTTTAAAAAAGAAATTCGAGTTTTTTAAGAAAAAATAGACGCATAAAAAACGACCGTTGTATTTCAAAGTAACTGACCATACTCAAGTGAAAGAAAAACTCCTTTCTATGTAGGTGTTTTTTATTTATGCAACACCTGATAAATACAAATACCAAATATACGCAAATTGCAATACCTTTTAAGCATTTTAGCCATTGAACCAATTAAAATACTTAAAAATTTTCCCATAGCTTTATTCCTGTGTAATGTATAACATTTACCTTTAGTCTCTAAATATGGTTTTGAAACATGTAGTTCAATCCAGTCCGAAAAGAAATAACTCTAAAAATCAAGCTATGTGGTAATATGTATTTTTTTTAATTTTATTTCTTACAATGTAATATTTTGTGGTGCCCCGAAAAACATTTTTATCATGATAAAATAATAGAATTTTTATTGTTAACATTTAAAATGTAATTTGAGACCAATGATATTTAGCTCAGTTTTTTGTTTTTTAATTTCATACTGCGCGTTTTCTAATTTTCTTTTTGTCAAACGCATGCGGGGAAAGCGAAGTTTTATTTATTTTGTTCATTCACTTTTTTAAATCATTTACATATTTATTTAATGCTTAATCCATTTGCATTTACTATTCAATTATTCACTTCTTTTCTTTCCCATTCACGATTTTTCATTACTTTGTTTACCGTTTACCCATTATTTAATGTACTTAGCTATTTATATATTCATTGATTTGAAAAAAAAAACCTTTCAGTAATCAAATAGAAAACATTTCATAAGAAAAATATGTTGATTACCATTTCTTGAAAGTTTAAATTTACTGCGAAAACTAAAAAATTACATTTCAATACTAGTTTTATTTCAAAATATGCTGCACTCTTTTTTGCACAATAATTTTCAAGCAAGTGTCTGCGTTGTTTATTTAAAATATGGTACATTAACTTATTCAACTATACTTCACATTCCCATCCTATTCATTGTATCACACTTTGTGAAGTAATTAAAAACATTTCTTCACAAAGGAAATTAAGTTTAGGTTTTCTCTCTCTAGATTAAGAGATATTTGTCATCTGAAAGTATCGTTATGTCCCCAATATGGTCGTATTATTTTAACTTATTCAACAAATCATTAACATTGCTTTAATCAATTATGTTTGATGCATAAGGCAAGGCCTCGTCATTTCTTTAATTAAGGAATTAGGGTCTTTAGTAAAATATATTAACTTTATTACATCAAAGCCAAATACTAGCTTTAAGCATAAAATTTATTTGTCCAGTTATGAATTTGAAAATTTAATAGCAAGATTTTTTACCATAGAATTTTTAAGATTGTTTAGTTTAAGATTGTTGATTGCTAGTTTTAAGAATGTTAGTTTATACCAATTAAAATGTTACTTCTGTCTAAAACTTCTTATATCACAGAGCGTTTTCCTTTAGTTACTACATGCTTCAATTATTAAGAATCGTGTATTTTCAACTGTTTTGAAATACTGGAATTAAAAATTTTTCCCTATGAAAGATAAATAAAATATGCTTTTAAAAAGTTCAAAAGAAAAAAGGGTGGAGGGGTTTTCGATTCTTTATTGTATTACTCTTTTAAACGTTGCATTATATCTCATTAACGTTTGTGTCACTGTATAATATATATGAATCTAAAACAGACCATGTTCCTAAAAAGAGTCATGCGCTTTGTCTGTTCAAAAGCAAGCTTATAAGAGGCTTCTGGAAACAAATTTAGTAATGGCTCAGTAGTTGAACCCTTTCCTTCAACTATACAAAAGGAAAAGATTTAGCTTTTGTATGAGTTATAGGTATTTATTTTGATAAAGTAATATTAAGAGTTTTTTCTACACAGTTCTACTAGATTTTTTAAGAGGTAAATCTTATTTCTAGATGTTATTTAGTTAGAAACATATGTAAATTTTTTACTGAAATGCAATTTATATTTCATTAAACATTTAATCGTCAATGAGTGATGCTCTTAAAGCATAAAATAGCTTGCAATAGTATTTAAATGGAAGCTCATTTTCTGATCATGCATTGTTTCCGTGTTTCAGTAATGAGAATGTTAGCTAATTACTAGAACGTAAACTAATTTTTTGTTTATGGTTTTAAAAAAACTGCTTAGTTTGATTAGACTTTCTATATAGTTCAATTCAAATTTGTTACCTGATGATTAGAATCATTAACAAAACAAATGGCCTATTATCGTTATATTTGTGGACCACTGTGGATACACGTATGGACCATTACTATATAAAACAAGTAATACCCTTAAAACAGGACTTAATTACTTTTCCAATTATTATACTTGTTAATTATTTGAATGCATTAAAGAAATCAGCTGCTTTATTATAATAAGCGTACATATTTTAACGGTCCTATTTAGGGGCCCATTACCACCCCTAATACTAGTACAAGTATGCGTATTAAAGAACGTTTTTTATGCCCTTTTTTTACGCAAATGAATTGTAGATAAGCTCAGTTTCATACAAAATAGTAAAAGGAGCATGGTAAAAGCATTTTGATTTTACAAATTTGAAACACCATCATTAAAGAAGTTAAATAACCAATAAGCTTTTAACTTCTCCTAGCATGTGGGTACTTTTCAGTTCCTCAATGTTTTTTGTAATTCATTTTAAAGATGTCTAATCCCTCCTTAATAACTTCTGAAAGAGTGAATCTGACTAAAGGAAAACAGACTTTAGTTAAACAAGACTTTCTACGGTTTTGTTAAGCTAAACTTTTTTTGCACAGCTTTGTAAAAAATTAAAATTATACGTTAACTGGTTTTTATTTTATTATCACATAGATTCTTCTGACCACTTCAAAGCTATTGAGAAGCGAAATTACTAAGGTCTACTTTTTTTTTCTTTTGTGTTCTGTTTGTGTATTTTGTTACGTGTTTTGGAGCTGTTGTTACTTCCCTATGAACTTGCTGTTTAGAAATTAAAAAAATATATGAAAAGCTCAAAAATGCAGATAGACAGGTTTTGTATATAGATAAAATAATTTATTCATAACAGATTACAGTGAAAATTGGCCAAGTCCCTTTCTTAAGGGTTAGAATTATTTACAGAAATTATACCTGTAATTACACTCACATTGGTATCTTAAGGAATCACACCATGTAGTGGATATGTCAATTACTACTCTATTCTAAGACATTCACTTCCATACGCGTACATAAAATACGAACACATACTTATGACAGCTGCTTTGAAAAATTGGGAATGTTTCACTTTTTCTGTGCGTATGTAGAGATGTAAGTGTTGTTTAGATCCAATTGAGTGTTGAATACATTTTATAGTTCCAGTAATACTGTATTTGCTCTCAATTTTATATTTATGATTTGCCATTTACATATTTTCTGCAAATTAACTTAAAAAAAACAGCATGCAAGAGTTTTTCTCTTGTTTCTCAACTATTGGTTCTAATTTGAAGCGAAGTGAACTTTTGTGTCTTCTTTTTTTTTATAAAACACTTAATAGTTTAATTGACTGCTCAGATATTATTAATTCCATCCATTTTGCTGTTCCAAATAGAACTCTTAGGAGTCATCTGTGTTTTAAAAATATTTTTACAAAGTTTAATTATGTTGATAATTTTTATCCTTTTAAATTTTACAACTTTTTAACTCTCATTGTCGCGTTTTGGATATTTTCAATATGTCTTTTAATAATTTAAAGTCTATTTGGTTTAATATTTTAAATGTGTAATTTGTTTTAATTCGTTTGTTGTCATTTAAATTTTGCAAAATTTTAATTCCTTGTCGTGTTTTAGATATTTTTAACATGTCTTTTAATTGTTTTAAGCCCATATGTTTCACTATTTTGAATGTGTAAATTGTTTTAATTGTTCTTGTTTTAACTTGCCACTGTAATTGGACTCGTCTGTTGTGCGCAATACTTCAAAATAAATAAATAAATAAAGTATTTTATTGCCTCAAAACTAAACCTTCTTAAATTGAGCATTTTTTTAAAAATTGATTTTAGTTTTAAGCAAAGTCTTTTGTTAACACAAAACTAAGCCTTCTTAAATTGAGCATTTTCTAAAATTTATTTTCATTTCAAGAAAATCATTTTGTGAGCACAAAACAAAGTCTTCTTAAATTGAGCATTTTCTAAAAATGTGTTTTAATTTCAAGCCGGTAGATGCAAAGCAAAAATTCTTCTTAAATAGAACACTTTTTAAAAATTGATTTCATTTGAAATTAGTCTTTTATTGTTTCAAAACTGAAACTCTTCCATAGTAGAAGATTTTTTTAATTATTAAAGTTACTTACATCTCTACAAAGATTTTCAATTATTTTCTCTATACTGAAATCATTCAGGAGTCATAAAAGTCATTTATATTATCTTACTATGTAAAGCGTTCCCGTTGAGCCATTTTCAGAACTTTCGATCACATATTCTAAAGCAATTCTCTCATACATTTGCTTACAAACTTTGGTTTTTACAAATGCCATTAACAATTATACAGTAAGCCTGCCTATTTACATTTATAACAAAGAATTTTAGGAACAACTGAAACAACACTTTAAATACAAGTAATAACAATAATGTACATAGAGGTTACACACAGAAGTGCGTATGACGTCAGACAGATTCAACAAAGGTCTTAATCACATTTCAACTCTTACATTACTATTTAAATTTATTTTTGTATTTTGCTTAAAGAGGAACATAGATACAGAGGACAATTTTGGCAGAAGATTTATTAGATCTAGCAATCAAAATATTATTTTAAACTAAAATATTTTCTTCAGTTGTGTGGTTATTGAAAATAAAGTAAGAAAATATACAGCTAATATAGCTTATTATGACTTAGAAAAAGAAGTTTTAACTGCCAGAAAATTTCGTGGCGGCAAACAAGCAATTATGTACTCAATTTCAACCAAAACTCTACAAATAAAATAAAAGATTCGCTTTGCAGACTAAATATTGGCTTCTAACAAAGTATTTGACGTCTTTATCGCTGCAGTTGGGCTATGAGCCAAATTTATTTGTCCCTTTTTGGGCGATATATATGCGGAATTTATTTTTAAAAAATTCAATTCCAAGAATTAAAAAACAGAAATTTGGCATTATTATCGTTTTTTCATACTTACGAAAAAAATTGCATGCAACTTAATTTAAACACTTTTTTTTCTGTTACTGTCACAATAACACCTTAAATACTTCGAAATAATTGATATTTATTGTAATTCGACTTGAGAAATTACATTATAAATAGAACATAATCTTGTGATTTAAAGTGCTATTACTTAAAAAATAAAGCGTTCTTAATCTTTATGAATATGTGGTTGAAAAAAATACAAATATTTTACAAAAAATTTAATCGAAAAGTATCAACTCATATAGAATTATACAACTTAAATCTAACAAAATAAGTTCATTTAATTCATGCTAGATTATTGGAATCATATTTTATTGTGATTTAAAAATGAAGTTTATTAAAAGTAGAAAACAAATTATGCGAAAAACTAAGCAATAAAACATTTTTGAAAAACAATGAAAAGAAACGTAACAATAATAAATTGAATTATATTCTCAAAACAATGGTAAAGTTATCAAAGAGAAAAAGAAACTTACTGAGACTCTTTTAAATATATCTGCATGTAGCATGTCAGCAGGTTCCAGCGAAAATTATTTGCGAGTCATGTAAGTAAAAAGAAAAGCAACCTTATCTTATTTACCATTCACATTTATCTGTGTACATATTTACATGTATACATATTTTTTATGCATTTCATTAAAATTGCAATAGTGAGTACATATCATTTCACAACAAAACATTTTAGTTTCAACATACTTTACAACAGTATTTTTGATTAAAGTGTTACTTAATATGCTACACAAAACATATAATCACAGCAAACATTTGATTTATATTTAGCAAACTACGAAGTACTACTTCAACATCATATCACTTCACTTCGGAAACAAGTGGATAAAACTGAAAAGTCCAGCTAGATTTAATTTTAAAAAATTCTAAAAAAATGTCAAACTGAAACTTAAAAGGTATAAATTAGTTTTTGAAAAATTAACAAAAAATTAAAAATTTTTAATTTTCAAATAAAAGCAAAGTGTTTTTAATAATGAAAATTGACGTTAAAAGCGAAATATCAAAAGAAGAAGAATCATCATCGAATAAAGTATCGAATAAAACTCTCGAATCAGTAAAAATATTTGCTCAAAAAGACATCCTGGAAAGACTCATTATCTGCAACCCCATCATTGAATCATTGAAATTCAAGATTATTCAGCACTGCGTGACGTCACACCAGCTCAAAAGCAACTCAACTTCACTTGATTTATTAGGAATTTCATGAAACAGTGGGGAAATAAAAGGTATGACGTCATACAAGACATCGGAGAACGATGAGCACATGATTTAAAATTCAAATTGGCTTCTTTGAAACTTCTGTTTGAAAGTTCTTCAAGTGCTGAGAAAGAGCTCCAAGCTCGGCATTCGGGAGTAAGGTAAGACATTAGATGAAGCTTGAAGTCTGAGTTCCTTACATTTTGAGGTGATTTTTCAAGTCATTCAGTTCCTCGGTTAATGGGTCAGAGGAACTTCTCTTCTGACCGCTCTGGATCATTTGTTTCAGGAGAGGAATCGGGCTCTAAAAAGAAAATGCGTATTGAAGCTATCTTTTTAAAACTCTTTAACAATTAAGTAACATTTAAAGCTGCATTTAAAGTTAGTTTTTTTTTTAATTCGAAAGAATTTTCACAACGTAGAATATGAGAAGCTGACTAAAGAACTTACCAAACCAGCAAATTGCTGTTGCCATTTTACACCTCATAGTTTCACATTTTAATGGAACATTGTTTTTTAATGAGTTAATATGTTTAATTGGCAAACTTTTTCATTTTTTAATGGCACAAATCAATTACTTGGACTGATATTTTTTAATTTAATGTGCTTTTTAGTCTTGTTTAATGGCTTGCTTTTAGTTAAAAATTAAACAAGTAATTTTAAATGTCACTAGCGTTTCTTTTTGGGAATATTTGATTAGAAAACTATTGTTTTAATAAGATAAGTTAAGCGAAAAAGTTTGAAAACGGGTCAAGAGCTTTACGTTATCATTAATCCAGTTTAACACTGTAAGCTAAACTAAAACTAAAAAAATATACTCTATTTAGACGCCGTGTGCTGGTATTACTATCAGTACATTAATGCGCAGTACTTATTTTTCACGGAATGCGCATAGAAGCTGAGCAAACACACACTTCAGGTCCCCCCTCCCACCCATGTTGCCTCCCACTACACGTGGTTTAACCAATGGAGTCAATTCACCGCTAGAGGGCCGCACAGTGGATGTCACGTGTCGGCTGGGATCGCTACTCTGTTAGCATGCTTTCGTATTGAGTTTTAACTGGAGGTGGCCGATCAAAATTAGTTTGCTTTGGCTATTTACGTTATTTTTGTAATTAATAATATAGTACTTACGTTTAGTTTAATCTTTTTAATTATGATTTAGGTCAGATTGATTTAGTTTTAATCTCTTATTTAGAGTTGACTTTTAATGTTTTTTACTTCGTAATATTTGTTATTAGTTTATTTCTCTCTGAATTTTTTTTAGCATGAGCATGAGAGAGGTAATTTTAGAAGAAAAAAATTGTAAGTGTCAGTTAAGAGTCTAAAAACAGCATAAAAAGTTGTTTTTAATTTATTTAAAAAAAATGTTCTTTGTAATGAATACATATTTTAAATTTCTCCTTGTATAGTAAAATGTCCTTCTGCTAAAATTGAAATTGACTTTTTCTAAAATATATGCATTTCTATAAACATTATTTTGTATGTGAATACATTGTGCAAATACAATTAAAATACCCATGGTTTTGTGAGAAAAATATAGGACGTAATGTGAAACTTCTGTTTTGCTTTCTTTCTTTTATTTTCTTTCTTTTTTTTTTTCACTAATCAAATGAGCTTTATAATTTGTTTTCTTTATCTAGTGTAGAACCATTAAATATATACTCAGTCATATATTTATGTAATATATTTTTAAGAAATTTTAACTCTGCCGTTACGAAACTAAGGATATTTAGATTTTATTCATAGAAGTACCATCCAATGAAATAGTATAAATGTTAAGTGGTATCTAAGTGATGTTTCACGCTACCAAAATTTTTAATCAAATGCATTTTATACTTAGTAATAAACTAGCATTGGATAAAACAGTAAAAGTTTTGTTAATTAATACCAATAATTTCTGATTAAATTACAACTGTACGTTTTAGCAATATATGTATATTTTTCAGCTATTTGCTTCTTGAACTCTTTGATAAAGATTTTTTTTTTCAACGATATACAACAGGTTTGTGCTTTTAAAAACTTTTTATTATATGTATACAGAGAAACAGTAGAGTACATAGCGCCCTTCGGCACGGGAGGGGGGGCACACAAGTTTCGGGGCATGCAATACGGAAAAATAGCACTACACGGATTTTTGTTTTTTTTTTTTTTTCTTTTTTTGATCGAAAAAAATGAGGGGGGGGTGAGAGGGGACATGTATAGATCTTGCGAGGGGGGCGCACTATGTACGTTAGGGGAGTCTATGTACGTTACTGCTGAGAAAAATGTTAGCATATTAATGGGATGAAAACATTGCTAAATAAATTTCCAGTTTCTCAACATGTAATTGCTTTACAAGAAAAAATATTTTGTTAGAGTGGTTAATAGCAAAATGAATGCTTCAAAATTAATATTCAAAATAAGAGTTGAAATAATTAGTTTTCTTTGAAACAGAAGATTTATATTTTTTTCAACTTATATTAACTAAAGTATATTTTCTCCGCAGAGCAACAGTAAGACCCAGGTCTTTTAAATATTGGCCAGAGAAATATTCATATACACTAAATAATTCATTTATGCTACATGTTTATATCTATAAATTTTAAGTAGTAAAGGAAGTAGTAAAATGAAGATTTGGCTGAAATATGCTCTTTTTTAATGAAATGTAAAAGAATTAAATTAATATAAAACTAATAACAAATAATAATAGTTATAAATAAAGACAATAAACTACGTGAACTTTTTCTTCTATGTAATTTTCGAAAAACTTCTATTGTTCTGCGTTGTATATTTATGTACCTGTTAGGAAAAGTTGTACGAATTAAAAATGCTATATTGATTTTTTTTTTTTTTTTTTTTTTTTTTGCAAGAAGAAAAGAAACTTTTGTAAACTTACATCGACATTTAAAAAAAAATCTTTATTAATCTACAACTTATCTGTAGAGCTTCATTGGTTGATTTGCATTAGCTGGGGATTTCATATATTTCAATGTTATGTAAAATTTATGAAAACATTTGGGTAAACAATTTAATTTTCCAAAAAAAAAAACAGCACTTTGACTTGATGAAGCATTTAAACACTTTAAAGCTCTCCTTTTCTTTTCTTTCTTAAAAAATAATTTTGTACAGATCGCGCCTTGTTTTATTAGTAATCTTTTGGTGAAATTTTGACACTTAAAGCATTCTTCATCGAAGTCATCTGCAAAAAACAATGTTTTTTGGCCGTAAGTTTTCTCATTTTATTTTTATGAACAAAACTTTTAAATGATCTTTATTTACATGAGGAAATATGAAAAATAACTTCTCCTTGCAATTGACTTCAGTTGCAACCTTAGTGCATCCACAAGCAACACATTTTGTTAAGAAAAAGAACGGTTCTTCAGTAATGCTTTCAACGCTTAATCCCCGTTGCTTACATCGGCTTCCTAGTTGATACGTGACCTAACGCGACCTGTGACGTTGCGTGAAGGGACTCCATTGAGTGGAGCCCTAAAGAGCACTGTCTTTTTTTTTATCCAAACCAAGAGTTGAGCAACCCTTGGTCCAGGATCATCATAGATATTGATTTGGAATGGGAACTTGGAGGGCTTTGTGACCACGAATTGAATCTGAGTTGTTCGCAAAAGGGAATTTTGTGCATTGGTTTGCCTAACACAGAGGTCTCCAAACTTTTTAACCGAAGGACCCAGTACTTCTCTTTTATTGAAATAACAAATTTCACACCACATTTCATACGAGACTCGAAGCTACCCAGCATGCAGAATAAATTTTAACCGGGTGAAAAAGTTGTTCTTTACGTTTTTTACTTTTCTATTTAAAATTTTGGATAACTATACAACAGCTGTTTACATTTTTTTATTTTATAATTTACTAGCTAACCCGACCACGCGTTGCTGTGGCTAAGGTATGGGTTAAACTATAATGTTTCAATAGAAACGAAAAGCTTTATTAACGTTATAGAGACCAACTTTATATAAATATGAATTTGAGGTCAAAATATGAAAACAATCGAACAAAAATTTCCTAAGTTTGCTAGAAACAAACAATCAACAAAAATGTAGCATTTTAGTACTTAGAAATATTATATTCAAGCTTGTAACAATTGAGTTAATTGAAAATTTGCTAATTGCTATTGTAACATTTTATTTTTTGATGTAACATTTTATTTTTTAATAATGTAGGTAGGGTAGATTTTATTTTGGGTAGGGTAGATTTTATTTAACCAATAGTATTTGTTATTTTTTGCATTATAAGCATTTTTAATTTCAGTTTAACTCAACACTAATCGGTGCGCAATATTCTTTGTTAATCTGTCTCTTGTAAACAAAAATAGATTGGACGGTTTTCCCACACGGGAGCAAGCGACCTATAGTTGTCCATGAGAAAAACATGGATTTTCTAAATCTAAACCGCAAATTGACATTGTTTGTCCTTGGGACTTATTAATGGACATGGCGAAAGCTAAACGAATGGGAAACTGTAGCCTTTTGAAGGGTACTGAAGATTCTGACGGTGTCATTGAGATACGTGGCAACAGAACTACTTCATCTTTAAACTTGCCAGTCAAAATGATTGCCTCATTAATGTTCCCTTTGATTTTTTTGATAACTAAACGCGTACCATTGCATAATCTCGGTGGATTTAAATTGCGTAGAAGAACTATGGGTGAACCAATTTTTAACCGCAGATTATGTGGTGGCATTCCGGGTATGTTTAAAGAATTTTAGCCAAGATTACAGAAAAGCTGGTAGCTAAAGAGATAATTTGCAATAAAAAATATATTGCGGTCCTAAATTGAGATAAAAACTATCCTATCATTTAAATTGGACCAAACTGAAACTGCGTGTAAAATTTGGTTAAAATCGGTTCAGTAGCTGAGGAGTCCATTGGTCACAAACACGGGGACACGTGATTTTTATACATTAAGATTTATTTATTTTATTTTATTTATTCTTTATTTATTTACATTTCTTTTCTTTTTTTTTTTTTGCTGATATGTGCGATAACACTATTAGCATATATATGAGGGAGTTAATAATAAAGAAATTGTGGTTTCAACTTATCTTGTATTCTAAATGACTAAATTTTCTGTTTAAGAAAAATCTTAGACAGAAACCACATAGTTACATTTTCTTTTATTTTACTTTTTTTTTCAGTTTAAATATGTATGTGGATACATTACAGAACGTAACTAAGCCTCAGCTTTTAAGACTAAATATTTGATTTGGTTCTTCTATAATGGAAAAAAAAGCTATACGGTTTCTTAATTAAAACGTAGGATTCACAAACTCTTAACGGGAGAAAAAGACGGAAAAACCCTAGAATTAGTTATACGCATAGGAATTTTGTTTTTAATTATCGGAAGTTTAAATCCTTCAGCAAGACTAAAACTAATGAAAACATGAAAAAACTAATTAACGAATGCACTGACAACAGCTTATTACTTAATTAAATCTCAGAAAAAAAGAAGAAAAATGTGTCTAATAATCACATGTATTTATATGAGCTTCTCGAATGGAAATTAAGTTAGAAACGGCCGGAATGTTATTGGTCAGTGGCCGAATGCGTCACTTGTGACGCAAAGGTACAAAGGCAATCATGGGCTCTATTTTTGGCATAGCTTCGACGTCATCGAGATTTTGCCGCATTGAAGTATTTGCTATTTTAAGGTGCCCTTCGCGTGCGTTCATGAATGGGACGCTTGAAAGGAAAGTTCTGAATGGGGCCGCATCCTGATCGATTTAGGAAAGGCCCAACCAGAAGTTTTCCTCGTTCAGCCGTTCCGCCCATTCGGCCTGACGTCAGCAGAGAGTTATTCCCTTACTACCCTTACACTACCATTGACGCAATCCCATGTTAAGTTCTCTCTTCAAAGATTTATTCGCAAAAATGAAATCAAATTTGAGATGTCATTTAAATATTTAGAGTTTTCTTAATAAGTATTTAGTTGTGTCTGAAGATGCATAATGTATGCAGAGGAATTTTGAAAATGTCTTTCTAAAACTTCTCAGTTTCTTACGTAATGATGTGTTACTTTTGACAATTTAAGTGAGATTGACTTATACTGATATCATTTTATATTTTTTATTTTTTTCTTTGAAAAAATTGTATCTCTGTTCATTTTTTTACTACAAGTTAATGCCTCAAATTATTTATAGGCTTATAAAGAAATTTTTAAGTAATCAAAACATGACGAGTAACAAACAGTGAAGGGAATTGGGGTTCAAAGATGAAATACTTTTTTTAAAGACTGAAAGAGTCTTTAAGCTCATTTTAGCCTATTTTTCCGTAAGAAGAAAAGAAAGACGAAAGAAGCATTAAAAGTGGCTTAATGCATTCAAAAAATATCGCAAAATCAAAAAAAAATTCAAAAAAAAAAAAAATAATAATAATAAAATAATTATATAAATATTAAAAAATTAAAAACTGGAAAGCAGAGTTTTGAGATGGGGAAAATGTGTGTCTGTCTGTGCCCCCCCCCCCCTCCAAATAACTTTTGATAGAACAGTCCGATTTGAACATTTTTTATTTTTGTTTTCATTTTTATTTTTTCAAAACATATGGGGAAGGACACTTCATTCCCGTGTTTGAATTTTCGATTTGAACAATTTTTCATTCAACTTTGAACTGTTCAAACAACCTGCCCCCCCCCCCTCCATCCTAATAACGTTTGAGTAAACAGTCCAATTTTTATAACTTTTTTTGTTCGTTGCTGACTTTTTTGTTCGAAAGATCTCTGAGAGGAGGGGGTTTTGAGATGGGGAAAATGTGTCTGTCTGTGTCCCCCCCCCCCCAAAAAAAAAACTTTTGATAGAACAGTCCGATTTGAACATTTTTTACTTTTGTTTTCATTTTTAATTTTTCGAAATATCTGGGGAAAGACACTGCATTCCCGTATTTGAATTTTCGATTTGAACTATTTTTTTTACAACTTTGAACTGTTCAAACAACCTGCCCCAGCCCTCTCCCTCCTAATAACGTTTGAGTAAACAGTCCAATTTTTACAAACTTTTTTTGTTCGAAAGATCTCTGAGAGGAAATCTTTCCTGTATTTGACTTTTCGATTTGAAAATTTTTTGATTTAGTTTTGAATAGTTCAAAATGACAGTCCCCACTGACACTCCCCATGACACTCCCTAATAACTTTTGAGTGGAGTTCGATTCGAACAAACTATTTTTTATCGAGAGAGGGATATTTCGTTTCTAGCAATCAGAATTAAATAGCAAAACTATGTGTTTGATATACATTTACAGTCTTGGACAATTAAGAGGATATTGATAAGATTCTAGAATGTAGATGTTGGTAAACGGAAAAGTAGGCTCGTTAAGTTCTTGAAGGAACTTCTTGTTAAAAGTAGAAATGAAATGATGCATAACAGATGCAGTGATTTATTCACCGATGAAATTTATTCCGTAGCAATTTTCGCACATAAAATGAAAAAAAAAAAATAATTCTTTATTGTTATTTATTTCTTTGTTTTATTTTATTTATTTATTCATTAATTTTATTTGAGTTTTGAATTCTCTATCATAGAAGAACAAAAAAATATATGTAGATATGTTTTAATTTTACTAAAATAGTTATTCTACAATGGACTCAAAAAAAGAAACATTTTATCAACTTTGTTGACAGATCCTACTTATTTTAGCACTTTTAAATTAAGTGTTATCTATTTTTAATTTCAAATACTTTAAAACTATTAGATACCATTTGTCTTCTCTGTCAGTGGCAAAATAAAGTGAAGACAAAACCTTGCTTTAATTACATAACATTTTGATCATCCTAAAAATATGAAAGCAATTCCACTTCAAATATTCTGTAAATGTGCTTTCGTTTTTGCATCAGTAACATGACAAAGAAGCTAACTTACAGTGGAGCATCAGAGAGCTTTTGAGTTTCGAACAAGTGAACTAAATGAATATTAAACATTCGTTTGGAAACAAATAAAGAGTAAAATGAAATCAAATTAGTGTGATATAATGTATATTAGTATTTGTTGAAATAATGTGTAGTCTTATGTGGTTTAAATAATAGGTTTCTGTCACATTGCAAGATATGGAATTATTTTTCCTAACTTCATTTTTTAATGTTATTGTTTACTCGCACATACGCTCATGTATATAATGGCATACATAATTGTATATGAACCCTCTATATGCTTGTGTGATTTTAAAATAAATGTTCTTGTGCCTTATTTTAAAAAAAATGTTTTCTGTGTTTTACAGGCTCTTTTACAGACTCACAAAACATGTTCGACAAGTGGATCTAAGCTTAATTTTTTGAACCGATTGCCTTACAACTTTCCTAACAAGGTAGGATTTTATTGGTTTTCCAAAAGATTCATGTCCGATAAGGTCTCTGCTACAACATAGGAAAAGAAAAGTCTAAAAAGAAACCTTCCAAAATGCAATCAAAAAGGGGATTATCATCTAAAGCATTTGTTGACTACATTTATTGCACTTGTACTTAGTTACTTTAGATAATTTATCCATGTACGAATAACTGCATTTGGTAATTTCAAATAATTTGCTTTCTGATTCAAATTAATCATGGGAAATACAGCTAAATGTTGAAGGGTAGGTATACAATATATTTGAAAACGCAGTTTACAAGAGAGTTAAAGTTCGTATTAGATTTTTCTTTCTACAAAAATTAATTTCGATCAACTATTATACTTTTGCTTATAAAACATACGAAGAATTAGAAAATTGTACTCCAGTATTCAGCATTTTTTACAATTCTGCATTCTTAATAATATCAAGGAAGGATGAAACAAATATTTAAAAGAATAAGTACATCTGAAGAGTATCTGCCCTCACTCGTTACCATTAAGAAAGAGAAAGATGCGCATATGATAGCGCTATGTTCAGTAATGACGTAACGTTCCTTTTCTGTTTTCCCAGAATACTCTTCGCTAAATATTTTTCTACATAGAAATGGAAGCATTAGTTTGTTTAATCCGCATTCAATGACACTTTGTACTACATGCTTTCACTTAAGACCTGCGTTAAGAAATAACTTCTACCCATTGCTTTATGTTCATTTTCAACAGCCTTCAGATATACAGGGTGAGTTCGATCGAATCTGCCATACGAAAAGGGGTGATAGAAGAGCCCAAGTGGAGTATAGAACCACCCATTAGCGGTGTCAATTCGTAACCGTAACCGAGTTATGGTATATTTAAGAAAAATTCACAAAAAAACAAAATTCTGAGAAAAAGACCAATTTCTGAAGTTCCTGTTGGGTCTACGCACAAAATAAGCACATATTTCGAAAGAGCAGAAAAAATCCTTTAAAATGACATCTTTTTCATCAGGATAGTCGCAATTTATAGCGAGTTACAAGCTTTCCAACACTGGAAACACTCAAAAATGAAATTTCATCAAACTTTTCAGTCAAAAATTTCAGAAACAACCGTATGAGCTACAACCGGTCAAATGCACCAAAAACTTTCCCATTTCACTAGCTTTCAGATGATACAACAGAAAATCCTATTGGGCTTCAAGTTCAGCAGATATTCCGGCTTTTGTTTGAAACAGTATGAAAATCGTCCTTTGTCAGAATATGGAAACCAGCAAAGAGTCAGACTTTTATGTTCTAAATTTTCTATTTCATGTAAGTGTACTGGTTTATTTATTCAAGAAAAGGAAAATTTTATAACTAAATATTAAATTGTAACACTTTATTAAGTTAATAATCACAACAGAAGATAACAACACGTAGAAACAAAGGAAGCATTACTTTAACGCGCTTTTCACAAAGAAAAATTCAAAATTAAATGAGTTACACTAACATCTATGAGTACATTTACATGTAAACAATCCTCAACATTTCCCAGAGCTACTGAAATTATCATCCCCCACACCGGATAGATGCCCTTGGCCTTTTAAGAGCAAAAACTACCGTCGCTCTCAATGAAATTTCATTTCTCACTTTTGCTACTGCTCCATCAAGCCAAATGCGCAAGTCCTGCAAACTGGTTGCATCTGAGCAGTAAACTGCTTGTTTCAAGAATCTCCAAACAAAGAAGTTCACTGGCGTCAGGTCTGGTGATCTAGGTGGCCAAGGAATAGGACCCAAATGACAGGATGAATGGACTCCATGAAATTAAATTTCATAGAGAGCGACGGTAGTTCTCGCTCTTAAAAGGCCAAGGGCATCTATCCGGTGTGGGGGATGATAATTCCAGTAGCTCTGGGAAATTTTGAGGATTGCTTACATGTAAATGTACTCATAGATGTTAGTGTAACTCATTTAATTTTGATTTTTTTTTTTTTGTCAAAAGCGCGTTAAAGTAATGCTGCCTTTGTTTCTACGTGTTGTTATCTTCTCTTGTGATTATTAATTTAATAAAGTGTTACAATTTAATATTTAGTTATAAAATTTTCCTTTTCTTGAATAAATAACTCAGTACACTTACATAAAATAGAAAATTTAGAACATAAAAGTCTGACTCTTTGCTGGTTTCCATATTCTGACAAAGGACGATTTTCATACTGTTTCAAACAAAAGCCGGAATATCTGCTGAACTTGAAGCCCAATAGGATTTTCTGTTGTATCATCTGAAAGCTAGTGAAATGGGAAAGTTTTTGGTGCATTTGACCGGTTGTAGCTCATACGGTTGTTTCTGAAATTTTTGACTGAAAAGTTTGATGAAATTTCATTTTTGAGTGTTTCCAGTGTTTGAAAGCTTGTAACTCGCTATAAAGTGCGACTATCTTGATGAAAAAGATGTCATTTTAAAGGATTTTTTCTGCTCTTTCGAAATATGTGCTTATTTTGTGCGTAGACCCAACAGGAACTTCAGAAATTGGTCTTTTTCTCAGAATTTTGTTTTTTTGTGAATTTTTCTTAAATATACCATAACTCGGTTACGGTTACGAATTGACACCGCTAATGGGTGGTTCTATACTCCACTTGGGCTCTTCTATCACCCCTTTTCGTATGGCAGATTCGATCGAACTCACCCTGTATACAATTAACGTATTAAAAGTTTGAAGAGAAAAAAATAGTGATAGAAATACACTTAGTAGAATGGTTTTAGGTATTATAGCGTAACATTTGCAGCTCATTCAGCAATAGAAATAAAAAACATACATATTTTGTTTTTCCTACTTCGATAACATATTATTTTTCCTAAGGGACAAAGAGTTCTAATCGCATCTTTTGCACAGTCTCTACTTCGCAGACTATAATTTGGAAAATGAATACCTCTATGAGTTTCGGTCGCAAATGCTTCAATTATTTATTCTGGTATCATTTTTCAATGAAGATTGTTTTCTTAAACATATAATTATGAATACCCAGTGTCGTATAAAAAGTTCGATTTTGTATTTTTTCACTCATTTTCTTTTTTTTTTTTTTTTTGCTTATAACTTTTAATATCTTAACTCTGAATTGTATTTTGATTATTTTTGCAATTGGAAGTATGTATCTAGGATGAACGATAGCAAAAATAAAGGTCTTTTTCGTTATGCATCAACTTATACAAAATTTACTTCAGCCTTTGCTCATATTTTTCTCTTTAAATGCGATGTTTAAGAAAAAATAATATTTTAAATTAAAAAGTAGCTGTGTATAAAATGAACTACGAAGCTTAGTTCATGTGTGCCAAATATACTAGAGTACTTCATCATTTAGTTACTCAAACAGTTTTAACAAAATTCACTTTAAAACACTGCCACTTTAGACAAGTGAATACCCTAAATCAGAAATTAACAAACTTTCAAATACTCCAAATCACCAAGTATTCAACATTAACCATTCTCTCCTCTCCATACTACCTGATTTATTACTTTCCAGAACATTAAAAATCGATTCATCGACGCCACCTAAATCGGTTTTCCTATCAGGCCCCAACAAAGTATCGATTCAGGGAGTACTTGGTGTTCTATTTAAAGTACGTCCGTCGTGAAACGGATGGGTTCATTTACCGAGAAACTGTCCGGGTCGGCTATTTTTAGAAAATTCCTCGATGGCTGCTTCAGTTAATGATGGTAATGCTGCCCAATTAAGTCGTTACTTCAAGATCCGAAACCAAGGTTCATAATTCCGCTGGGAATAATAATGAAGGGCGGGGCTTTGTTCGTCGTTGTTGATGTGAGCTCGGACGACATCACCGCTTCGTGTTCGAGAAAGTGTTGCCAAATTGTAGAACAAATTGAGATATCTGTGTTATTATTTATAAGTATCTTCGCTGAGTTTTGTAAGCTGATCATAAAGTTATAAGTTTTCGTGTAGTTCTCAGATAAGCTAATGACTGTTGTATTTGTATTGATAAAGCCTTTGGCGGAAAATTCATTTATCTGCACTACTTGAAAAGTTGGAAAATATAAAAGTATTTTCTCTATATTCGTGGTCTAACAACGTTCTATAATGCGTCTGACATACTCTCATATTTTTAATTTTATATTTTATTCCATGGGTTTGCCAGTGACTTGACACACACACAGCTGGCCTCGTGCTCTTTTCGAGAGCCTGGCAAAAAACTTTTTGGTATCAAGGCAGGGATTCAAGTGAAACAGGCTATCGCAAACTGCAATCGCTACTGGAAATGAATTACATTAGAACGTTTCTTGATACTGGAAATGAATTACATTAGAACGTTCATCGTGACGTTTGCCTATGAAGAACGAGCTAGATAAAACGTCACAGCCTACTTGGCGAATAAGAGGAGATGACCGACTGCTTGTGAGCTCTTATTGGCTCCGCTCGTAGTGACGTCAGTGCCAAGTTAAGCTGATGATAATGTAATTCACTTCCAGTAGCGATTGCATTCGAAGCGATCGCAGTGCTGTTTCACTTGAATCCCTGCCTAAGCCATTTTGAAATTTTGCTTCGCCGAACCGCTACATGATGAAAATAAAAATTTGTTTTCTTCGGATCGTTGCACTGTATCAAAGAAAGATTTTTTTAACTAATCAGCTAACTATATCTCGATGTTCATATTATATATCATGGGCAATAAAAATTACTTTTCAGCTTTTTTAGAGTAAATATTTATTAAAATTTTCAATGTTTCCAAAACTGATGCGCTATAAATAGCAAAAAAAAAAAAAAATACTTATTAATTGAGAATACAAATGTTTTTGTTAAAACTTCCGTTATTTATGTTCTAAATTTATTACGGGAATGTGGTGGAAAATGAAATAGCTAAGATAAGTTTACTGAGCGTAAAGATGCATTTTGTAATAAAACGCATTGAAATATTATTTTTGAATTTTTGCAGTAATTTCATCTCCCTCCCCCCTCCTCGAGTCCCCCAAAAGTCCTTATATGCGATAAAGTGAAAAATATAACATTTTTCCAACAAAATATATTCCATATGATCGTTTAAAATATTTTTCATCAAATGGGTGAATAGATAAGCAAATGTAAGCTATAGACATTTTCAGTCTGCAGCAATCCGACGTGATTAGCTTTTCACTATTCACACTAAGTAAATGCAAAAGAGTAAACGCGTAAGGGCAAACAGTCCATTCTATAAAACTTCTTAGGGAACAAGTCTTCTCCCAAATTTTTTTGCAGCTTATGAAAGCTGAAAATTTTTAATGCTATAAATAATTTGTCTTTTTTAGACTTAAAGATGAGGAAGATCCTAATAACTGCTGCATTAATATTTAAAATTTGTATTCAATAAAAAGAAATAAATGAAATAAACCTAGAAGTATCAATCTATAATTTATTGTTACTTCAGTTTTTCAATTATAGACCTCATCGACAGGCAAATTTGATTCTCTAAGAAAAATGGCTGTATTACAAGACATCCTATTTTGTTTAAATAGTTTCTTATTGCATATACTTTAAAATAACAACTACAAGTAGCGAAATTGAAGTATATAAATCTTTATTACTTCCTTAATGTCTCTAAAGTTAAACACTGTTCTTTAAGAACAGCAGAAACTAGTTTTCACCTTTCGAATAAAGATCTTTTGAACCGTTTAAAACAGAATAATTAAAGGCTGAAACTTCTGACAAAAGACCAATTTCCGCACGGAAAATGTTTCTTAATTGCTTAGATTATTAAATTAAGATAGAGCTATGGCATTATGAAGCATTTTTATTCAACTATGCTTGAAGCGTCTGAGTAAGGTCTTCGTCTATTGTAATACTTTTGAAATACATCGCTGTAACTATTTAATGCGATGACTAATTTTATTCTATAAAGAAAGGGTTTTGTTCGACTCTAGGGGGATCACAGGAGATCAAATCTTAAATTGTCTTTACATAAAGCAATTGTAGGACTAACTTTAAACTTTACTTTTACTTTTAATATAATATATATCATAAGTGCAAGACTGAATTAATATAAAGAGTATATTTTTGCCTTGACAGTTGGTTTAACTAGAATCACTACAATATTGTTCAACCTAATAAAATTCTAGGTAGTCTCTTTTACTCAATCGTAGAAGTTATGCTTCTTATATTTGTTGAATAAGTACATTTTTGATTTATGACTCCAAAATTTATTAACTCTTGATGCCTTACGAATATCTATGGTGCTTTTTTCTTACACTCTGTCTCAAAGCAGAAGCACCAAATAAGACTAGCAAATATAATGCAATTGGCAAAAATCATTATCTCTTTCGTAAAGAATTTTGCAACGCACCGAAAATACCGTTTAATACGATACTACATGTTCTGAGTTTTCAAGAAAAAACGGAGGAAAAAAACGTTAAGAAACAGAAAACAGAGCAATTATGCTTCATTTTTAACCCATTAATGCCTAGCGTCCCTTTTTAGGGACGGTGCAAAAAAGGGTCTGCATTTCCCCCAAATGAACATTTCAACCAAATAATAGTGTTCAATGAGTACCTTCTTATTGTTTCAATTCGTTAGTAACAGATTGCAGCACATAACCATTGTAAAGTGTGTTCCGTAGCAGTTGTAATATGATCTTTATCAAAAATCACATCGTTCACAATTTAGAGAAAAAAAGCTAAGTTTTCAAAGTTATTCCCAGCTTCCCAGTTTATGTTCATTGCTGATTTTATTTCTTTTTATGAAATGTCTTTTTAAATGTTATATCTTAGGCAGAAAAACATTTGAGTAAAAAAAGTATGTTCCCTCTGGGGTCTATCGTAACTTTTAAGGGGTGATTTTTCTTTCCTTAATAAAAAAAATATTTTTTACGTAATATTTTTTTTATTATTTTTCCTGTCCATTAAACACTGTTTGTGACCAGTATACAAAATATCTTTGGAAAACAAAATGTCAGGCATTAATGGGTTAAGCAGCGAACAACGTCGATGTGCTTGAAAAAGGATTTATGTGTAGTAAAGTCAATTTAATATGAGCAGGAAGGGGAAAAAAACTTTTATAAATTGCTCTTCTTCCCTTTTTTTCAGCAATGGATTTTTAAAGCACATAAGTGTGTATTGCAACACTTATATTCCTCATCAGTTGATGAAGTAGGTAGACATATATGCATGTTGTTATTGTTGTTGTCGTCATGTCTCGAAAGGTGCTTAATGCGAAAAGTTTTAATTCTTCCGAAAGTTTTGATGACAAAATCTGCTAGTTCAGTTGCCTGATAATTATGGGGGACTTCCATTGGTGGTACTCCAAGTTGGTGGATAATATCTTGGCAATTGAAAACACTATCTGGAGTTAGTTGTGATTGGGGATAGTACTTGCAGATGGGATAAGATTTGGATCTAGGTGCATTTATGGATAAACAACATTAATAAAGCCTGATGATTATAAGTAAAAAAGTTATTTTAAGCACGGACAACTTCGTGTTTCAGCACGTAGCTGAAATCAGAAACTCTTCCTCAAAAGCACGGCTTTTCAACCTTTACTTAACAACCACTACGAAACACAGTAACTAAGCAGCATTTGAAAAAATTGTAATGTACATAAGTCATTTTTGTTGCAGTATGAAGAAATGCTTGATTTTGTGTAAGAAAATATTTTATTTTCATACACAATTACTTTTAAAATAGTTTTATTTTCTAGTTAACTAATTTTCTAAAATTGCAGTAAAATTTGGGTCGGTTATTTTTGAAATTACAGAACATAGCCATGTTCCCCTTACTCTTCCCTTTCTATTACAATCTAATTTAACAGCTTTTATTAAACGTGCTCTGTCATTGTGTTAGTTTGGCTGGGATTAGCTTTTTTTATTGCTCAAAAAGAACTGCTAATAAAGATTCTACACATCAATAATCTTATATACCTAAGATAAAATTACTTATATAAATAATAAAAATTTGAAAATTTTCCGAAGCAACAATAAAGTTACTATATGTTTGCTCCTGAAATCCGTCTAAAGTGCATATCTTAAAACTGAGGAGAAAGGATTAAAATTCAAAGCAAAATTATAATTCTATTTATTAATCATCATAAATATATTTGATTGAGCAAAATTTGTTACGTTACACTTAGACGTAGTGCGTTTAGATACGAAGCAAGCACACCACTTCGAGTAAAACTCCAACTCCCCTTGGCATACACTGAATACTCATTTAATCTAAATCTTTGGAAAAATAATCACTAAATTTAAACGTTTAAATGTCAAGCCTTTAACATATCTCTTAGCGGCTTGTGTTGAACAAACTTTCATCGCACAAATTTCACCACTCAGTAATTATGGAATAATCTAAATCCTCCACTACATGGCCGCGGTTAATTAACATGCACTCAATCTTGTCAGGGTGTAGGAAAACTCACCCCCCCCCTCGTCCAATCCTCTCTCAAACGTCCATTATTTTTATTATTTGAAAATGTCCGCAGCGTTGGCGGGATTAATATATTGCCGAAACAATTGCAAAACTCATCGTCGGTTGCCCTGACAACAGAAAAGGCAGCAGGCTAAGCACATTACCGGAGAAATAATCGCAGCTTGACGCAAGTAAGAAAGGTCTGATTGAGATCGGTTGTTTGTAATTAAATTTCTAGACCTTGGGTCCCAACAAATAATTGGAAGATAACATCTAATTCAGAACAATAAATAAGAATAAAAGCATAATAGAGTTTCTGTTGGACATAGCCTTTCAGTGGAGAATAATGGCGCAGTTGTAAGCTAATCTGTGTGGTTTATTATTAAAATAATTTGTTTGGATGTACAGAAAATACCAAGCTTCAAGCAGTTTCTAGATAGGTAAATTTCTGAAGATTCAAGCTTTCTTCTTAGTTGAAACTTGGAAACTTATTATACCCTGCGACTAATTGTTTGCTTATTAAAAGCAATCAACGTCTTAGGTTTGTCGGGCAATTTTTGAAGCAACTGTTGAACAATGGCAACCATTCTTATTTGCAGTAAAATACTGCCAGTTTTAATTAGGAGTTCGAGAATTTGACTGAAGTGATTGTGAGGTTCCTCATTTCCACCAAATTAAAAAAATAAAATATCTTCTTTAATTACAATAAACCGCTCTATTACAATTTCTCTAAATTCGAAACCAAAATGTCTGCATCTCCAGTCTACATCTCTAAGTCTCCAACCTCGCATCTCCTCCTGGGAGAGTTTTACTCACATACATGATTAGTTGTCAAATACAGCACTGGCTTCATTTGCGTGTTTATCTCATATGCTATTCGGTCTCTTTCGATTTACATTTTGATGATTTTAAGTAAGTTAGTTCTCACTTTTAAATAAGTGATTATACATTTCTTAAAAAAATTAGCATACTATATGAAAGTTTTTTTAACACTGAAAAAAGAGCAATTAGAACTTCAGAATTCAATCCAGAGTAAAAATAAGCTTTTAAAACATTTCTCGGCAGTATAATTTCATTGCATAGATAAAAATACTCTAGATCCGTGTTTTCTTTATATTTTTAGGAGACGATTAAATTTAAGAAAAAAAAATCTTTATAGTTACTTTGAATGTTTAATTCATTCATTTTCTTCTCTGGGGAACTAAATCACATGAACTCTCTCTTTCCAGCACTAAATCATCTTCGAGAACTTGAATTAAGGAAATTCAACCTTTGTTCTCCCAGGAAAAATAATCTTTTTAAGAAACAAACCTCTATTAATAATAAAATGTCCCTATCATTTTCTAATCTGATGTCAATCTGATATCACGACAGTTATTTACGAGCACATTGGGAGTCCTCTTTTCAATTATTAAATTTTCTGCTGCTACGTTTCTTGAAAAATGTTTTGATTCGCTAAACTTGTCAAAAATAAAAGAGGATAGACGTTTTCTACCTTTTATTTTTTAAATAAATATAGGAATAGCTATAGCACTTGCAAATATTGCAAGTAAGATACCATTCTAAACGTTAAATTTTACCTATGAGCACTTTTATAAAAAATTTCCTCGCACTTTTTAATAATTACTAGAGGGCTTTGCCACCAGCTTGCTTCTCTCGCCAATACCCCCCCCCCCTTTGTTCTTTTGTCTTTGGAAGCTGCTTAGCACTTAGCTACGATGAAAGTTTGTCTCCAAAGAGCTTTGTCACTTTACGAGGGGTTAAGCGAGCTGAATCCACTTGGTGGCAACCACCTTGTAGTGATATTTGGTTTTTAGCCATAAACGTGGCAAATTTGGTGACTAGATTGATGGTGTGTCATAAACATTTGCCATTAAACTGGATGACATAATATTACAGTACCGTGTAGTTGCAAATGTTGAATTTCGAGACATAGGTTTCTTTTAATATCGCAAGCACGTTAAGGGCTAAGAGAGATGGCACGGATGAAGAGATTACTCTTAATGTTCTAATCCTGACGGTACTCTTCTAGACACCGTACAAACTGACGGTCTGGAGAAAATAGAGTTGCAGAGAGTTAAACTTTCACGGTTTTTTTTTAATATTTGTAATTGATATTTCATTTTTTTTTTTTTTTTTTGACGTTTAGATAAAAAAAGACATGTTTATCACTATAATATCAACCATGTCTTGGAAAATTAATTTTAAAAGATTATGTTCGAAAATATATTCGATATACTCCTTCATTCTTAGATGATATCATACAAAGTTGTTCACTTCTTCTCGGAATGTCAAATTTTTCAAAAATTTTGCAATGACAATGCTCACAAATAAGCAAAACCGACGTAATTAACATAATAATGAAAAACCTTACAGAAAGAAAAAAAACGAATAACAGCCGCTTCAATTCCGGAACATTCACTTGTAGCCTGTTGGGTCTTGAAGATTCTGTAACTTCTGTTATTTGCTCTAACTTAGAAGTTAAAGGATCCCAGACTCTTTGAAAACATTAATAGGATTGAACCAGAAAATTTGAGGAAGTATTTCAGAAAGTTCAAGGGATTATCGCCCTAAAAATACCGGAAGTGACATGTTTACATGTCTAGACTTGGCATTATTGTCTAGACGCATGTTTTCTCTAAACAAACAAAAACATCGTTAAATGTTTTTATGTTTTTTCAATGAGAAGTTAATCGAGTGTTTTTTCAATTATAAATGAAAAGAAAACTTAACTCTAACTGAAAACTTAATAAAAACGTATAATCTAAAGTTTTACTGGATTTTTTCGTTTATTTTTAAAACTATATATAGAGAGATATTTTATTTGGGGCTACAGAAAGAAAAACCATAATGTCCTCAGTTTTCTTAATAAAAAAATGTACAAACACGAATGTTCCTGATATGCAAATAAATTAGACATTTTCCCTCTTTTTTTTCTCAAATACTAAACTAGTCTTCCGCCAATTAATTAAATTGAAAGTAGATCAGCATTTTCATTTCCTCGATTCTAACACAAATGAAGACAAACGTGTGATATTTTTTGATAAATTCAAACTAGAAAACGAAAGTCAGAACTATTTTGTAATCGACTGCTTATCATAAGCTAAACGTTAAAGTTATTTTTTCGCACTATTTAAGATCTAAATAAATAATTCCCTTACATTTTTCAATGTCGCTTTTTTTTTTCTTTTGGTGAACTAAAGGACTGTTTCCAATTTCCTTAAGCAATGGATTAAATAAAACTCCTTCCATCTTTAGAGACAAGAATGCATAACATTTGCTGGATAGTTTAGTCATACGCTTTTTTACTGGGAAATTTTACCGTTAAACGAACAGATAAGCACCATTTTATTTTCTGAAATTCACAATACCATATAACAAGGTAGGTTGCATCAGTTTCTAGTATTTGTAGAATTTTATCTCAAAAGAAAAAAAAAACGGATTGTGCGATCCTTTTTTTTTTTTTTTTTAATTATTCTCTTAGACTTGGATTCTAGATATGAAAGAGTTTTTCCTAATTTAGCTGAACTTTGATTAAAACTTAAAATATATTTTTCATTTTTAGAGTTCATGTTGACTCAAAAGTGAGAGTGAATCTGTTCAACCATAAATGTTTTCTATTCTCTTCGTCTCAGGGCTAATGTACTCACTGTCCTTTAAAGTAAAACATTCAGAAAAGGTAACATTGGCTATATGCAATAATTATATAATATATTTATTTTTATCTACTTAGTATATGAGCATAAATTACCTGAAGAAACAATACAATTTTTAATTTGCGGATTAGGACAACACTGCCAAGTCAGGTTTTCTCCAACTATAGATATTCAGAAGAAAATCGAAAAATTGAGCTCCCGTTTTTTACCGCTTTAAAAACGGTTTCAAGCACTTCACAGTAAATCTTTAAATATATGTCTTCAAACGAGGATCAGATTTATTATCTCTCGGCATGCTACTGCTTTATTATTATTATCATCATTATTATTATGCTGAAAAGGTGGTACAAAATGAATTTTACCACCTCTCAGATTAACAAAAATGTTCTATACAAACAACGAAGAAAAAAATTATAATTTTTGAAGGATGCCAAAGTAGCATCAACTCATCAGATTTTGCTCGGCCGATCAACAAACTCCTCGTAAACTGATCCTGTAACGCACGATGACATCGTTCCGATCAGTATCCGAGCACGGTTTTCGATGAGCTACTTTTCATCGGAAAGCGATATCCTTCCGATCAACTTTCCCAATGAAAATAAGATGAGCTATATTCCATCGGAAAACGATATCCTTCCGATCAAGTTTCCCGATGAAATTCCTCGGCACGGGACTGTTCTGCTCGTAAATTGCTCCAAATCTCATCGTATTCTCATCGGATTTTGCTGCTCGGATTCTGCTCGGCCGATGAGACATATTGGATCATCGGCCGATGAGAATTTCATCGGGTTTCGATGAATGGCCGATCATCAGCCGATGAGATGATGCTGCTAGGGTGTCCTATTCAACCTTTCTTTTAGGAAAGTTAACAAACGCACTTAAAAAAAAACGTATCGTCATATTCTGTTCTTTTTAAAACGTAACCCTTTGAGATTGAATTAGTCAACTTTTCAAACCAGATATTTTTCTCACCTTGAGTTGGCTATTTTTTGCTCTCGTCATGGCGGCCCACGTTGTCTTCTGACTGTTCTGAAGTGGTCTGAAAAGGGGTTCTTCCTTTTGGCCTTGTACCCTCCAGATATCATCCGTTTCGTCAGGATTTCCAGCGGTCGGAGCGGGAATCACCAGAGATTTGATTTCTTTCTTCTCCGCCGATGAGGGAACAGCTGTCACTTGAACCTGGAAATAGAATACCACGACCATTCACGCTGAAGTTCCTTGATTGAATCTTCAAAGATATGCAGTTCATTCCAATAATGATTTTTTCTGCTTTCAACTTACTTCAATGAATGGGGTGGATATATAGAGCGCCAATCCTATTTTTCAAAAACGCTATTTCTCAAACGCATCCATTTCGTAAGAAAAATATGTTTTGAAAAAATACATTCACGCTCAAGTTCCTTGATTGAATCTTCAAAGATATGCAGCTCATTTCAATAATGAATCTTTCTGCTTTCAGCTTACTTCAATGAATGTGGTGGATATATAAAGCGCCAATTGTATTTTTCAAAAACGCTATTTCTCAAACGCATCCATTTCGTAAGAAAAATATGCTTTGAAAAAATATTCCGGAGGATTTTTTTTTTTTTTTTTGCATACTACCTGCAAGTGAAAAGTCTTAGAACAAGTTTGGCCCATTTTATTAACTTTATTGCCTTAATTTTTACTATTCGGGGTTGAATTAAAGTCTTCTGCTAAAATAAATTTGTTTTTAAATTTGAAAATATGCTCATAGTAAATAATGTTCTGGTTAAGTAAGTTTGATTTTTTTTCAATCTACGATGATTTTTTCACTCATACACCAAAATAACTCATGTATATGCTGGTTTGCTGGTTAGTGTTTCATTGAATTGTTTTAAAAGCCTAATGATGAGCAGTTATTCTAATTTGCATAACCAGAGAAGTATCCAACACACTCACACACATTATGCATATTATTTCACTTCTATACAAAACATTATGGACTGCGATTGCTTTTCTATTATATTGCATAAAAACTGATACACATGTACATAAAAAAAGTGTTACATTTAAAATCGCATACAGAAATAATTATTTTGTTTAAAAAAGGATTACCATTCAAGTTCAGACGTCAAACAGAAAATAAACTTTTCCTTAGTGAGCCAATCACAGAGCTGCTTTCTATGTTCTATGATTTTTTGATTCGAGCCATACCTGTAACTATACTTGTAGTACTATTTTGCCTTTTGGTCTCAGTGCTGTATCTAAAACTTTTATGATTACTAGAAAAAGTTGTTTTGTTTTACATTCTAACTTATTAATAGTTGAAAATAGTTATAGTTTTCTTGTGTAAAAAGGTTTAATCTATTGTAAGTCCAATTAAATGAACATAGTCCCAACTAGTGTGTCAAAGCAGCTTATTCCAATGTATTTCAAGTTAGATAATAAATTAATAATAATACCTTCAGAGATTTCCGAAAAATCTTACTACTTTAACTAGGAGGAAATAGAAAAGATTACATTTGCTGTTCATTAGTTTTGCATATTGGAGAAAGATTTTTTCTTGTTGCTTATACTAAATACAGCTAGACTTGTTTTTAAAAAATTGTTAAATTTTGTTTGCATGTTACATCTCCAATTAAAGGAATGAATTATATTAGTAAGCACTAAGCAGAAGTGCAAGAAGAAAGATGGTTAGTAAAAAAAAAACTCAATCCAAGAATTTTCAACTGTTTTTTTTTTTCTTTTGACAATCTGATACTTCTTTGTCTATGTTACCACTCCACAAAGCGACTTAAAACGAATCTCTCTCAATCAGGTCTAAAACCGCTATTCAAAACCCGATTTATTTCAATGGCAGCTAATTCGATGTTCTAATGATATGGCCACTAGAATCGTGTACGGATAACATCAACAATATTTCTAAAATAAATTGCTGCATGAACTCCAATTTTTTATTACACAGTTAACAAAATGGCATAAAAGTAAGAAAACTTAGAAATAAAAGTAGAATTTGAAAGGAAAAAAAAATAAGGCAAATTTATTCTCCGCCAACTCGATTAGAATTATTTTTATTCGTAAATATTTAGACAATAAGGATAATTAAAGAAAAAAGAAAGAAGCCGAACACCTATTGTTCTTCAGACGAAAAAAAAATCTTTTTGAAAAATTAAATGAATAGAGGAGGAAATGTTTTTAATCTCTCCTGTCAAGATTTTTTTTTCACAGATTGAGTTGTCCTTGATACTAAACGCTTCAAATATTTTTTACATACCTGTGGAGTTGGTTGAGATGGAATAGGAGCAGCTGGCGCAATGGTGAAGTTGCCACTAGTAGAAGAAGTAGCATTTTTGTTGGCTTCAAGAACGTTGGACAGAGAGATGACGCCTTCCTTGTCGTTATTGCTCAAGCTGCTGCGTCTCTGCATAGCGTAGATTTCGGACTGGTCCATCGGCTCTTTAGGTTCGTTATCATTCAGCAAGTAGTTCACCATCAAGTCGTTGTAGAGGTTTCCATCATTAGGCTCAGTTTCCATGATTGGTTCCTACGAAATATATGAAAGACATACGGAAAATCAAAAACCAGTTAGGTTTAGCTTTCGAGTTTTTTTAAGATCGTCCAATTTTAACAAGCACTTTATTTCATTTTAAGTGCAAACATTTTAATATGCATTTAACGTTTCAATGCGCATTTGTATAAACAGTTGGAAATAGAAATTTCAAAAGTCAAACTCTTAATTCCATTGGTGGCATTCAAATTCATTTTAACAGTAACATTTGGATGTAATTAGAATAGCTGTAAATCATATTTTGCAATATCCAAGATTTGCTTTCAAAGTTTGGGTAGATTCTAATGCTTTTAAATCACAGAATTTCCTTAAGTATCTTTGCTTACTCTTCATTTAAACCTTGAATCTCCGATTTAAAACTATTTTTTAAATGATCGATCAAAACTAAATCTGCCAAGAAATTAAACTGATTACTTAAGACTCTTAAATAAAAGGGGAAAATTCATCTCATAAGAAAGGCCTTTTTCAATTTTCATTTGCGAGTGAGTAAATACATGCGCAATTCATCAGCAAGATACTCATCAACGGGAGGTATAATTGTGGAAAACATGATAAATTCCTAAAATTGTTCTTTTATGTAATTTCCAATTCCAACCCATCTTTCTTTACGAATTCATTCAAAAAGTAACCATAAACTATTAAAACATATTATTAACATTAACCACTTTCCTTTAAAAGATTCACTCCAAGATAAAATATTGAATGTTGATGCAACCAAAACTTCCCAAACTCCTTACAATTACGAAACCTTCCAGAAATGTTTACCAATTTTCACTAAGAAACTCTTATCGAGATTTTGAAAGTAATACTTCCATTTAATATAGGATTTATCATGTCTTACTAGAATATTCCAAGAG
Organism: Uloborus plumipes; assembly: GCA_038373865.1. Lineage (NCBI taxonomy): Eukaryota > Metazoa > Arthropoda > Arachnida > Araneae > Uloboridae > Uloborus > Uloborus plumipes. Next base: position 35,307 of record JAXGGA010002635.1, on the reverse strand, counting down.
TAAATACTCAAGAGAAAGGGGAAATTCCGGAAATAGTCTGCTTTAGATTCACAACCATCCGGCGAGATCTTTTTAAACAGACATGGATTCGCTTGGCGTGAATTGAATCCCAATTGAGGTGCTTTAAAAAGACATTGCAATATGTATTTCTCTTTCACTGTTTTGCTCTATTTCACGCTTTACTTTTTTTTAAGGAAATTTCGTAAGATGTATGGGACATTAACTTTGGTTTTTATTAATTGAATATTCCTTACATTCCGTTAAATGCCCTTTTTAGCCTACTTTCCCGTTAAAAACAAAAGAAAGACGAAAAAAGTATTAAAAGTAGCTTAATGCATCTAAAAAATATCGCCAAGTCCAAAAAAAAATCGCCAAGTTAAAAAAAATATCGCCAAGTCCAAAAAAATCGCCAAGTTAAAAAAATAAAGAGGTAAAATGAATATCGAAAAATTAAAAATTTGAAAGTAGGGTATTGAGATGGGGAATTTTTGCGTCGGTCTGTCGGTCTGTCTGTCCCCCCCCCCCCCTAATAACTTTTGAATGAACATTCCGATTTGGACAAACTTTTTTTTGTTGGAAAGATCTCGGTGAGTACAGCTCATTCCCATATTTGATTTTTTGATTTGAACAATTTTTGGTTCAACTTTGAGCCGTTCAAACAACCGGTCCCGCGATACTAACTTTTGAATGAACTGTCCGATTTGAACAAACTTTTTTTTGTTCGAAAGATCTTTTCAAGGATACTTCATTCCCGCATCTACATTTTCGATTTGAACAATTTTTCGTTCAACATTGAACCGTTCAAACAAGCTGTCACCCCTTATAACTTTTGAGTGAACAGACCGATTTAAACATTTTTTTTTCGAAGCATCTCGGCAAGGATACTTTATTACCGTATTTAAATTTTAAATTTGAACATTTTTGGTTCAACATTGAACCGTTCAAGCAACCTTTCCCCACCTAATAACTTTTAAGTGAACCGTCCGAATTGAATAAGCTTCTTTTGTTCGAAAGATCTCGGAGAGACTGATTCCCATATTTCACTTTTCAATTCGGACCATTTTTCGTTCAATGATGAACCGTTCAGAAAAATTTTTAACATGAGCGCCTACTGGGAAATTTAAATTGAATGTTGATTCTGAACTTAAAGGCGGATTTCCTTCAAACTAACTTTGTAAGAAAACGGTTTTGATAAAACATGTATGTTAAGTACTTTTCTGAAAAATCTTCTGTGAGGACTCTGATTCCGACTCCGACTCCGCAAACATGGCGGAAATGCAGGCTCAGAAAAAAATGACTGACTGGGCAGACGATTTTTTTTATTTATTCATTTTTTTTGTTTAATTTATTATTATTATTTTTATTTGTTTATTTTTTTGGCAGACGATTTTTTTTTTGATTACAAAAATTATTCATTCACGAGAGCATTTTATTCTTTATTTATATTTAACAACTGGCAACGGATTAAAGATAAAATTCGAGACATTTTATTAACAAACGAGGTTTTTTTTTCTTTGTTTGATAAAATGTGTTTTGATGTTCTTTGTACTTTTATTTTATTTATTATTTTTTTTTTGAAAACGATTGTGAAATATTTCTACGGAAGAACTATAACAGTTACATTCTTTAAAAGGTGCGACAAAACTTTATTTACTCGTTTATTTACTTTTTACGTGGTCATTTCATCTTATGAGAGGGGTATATTTTGCTTTTAGAAATCATCTTTAAGTGCTATAAGGGTATGTTTGACAAAATTTTCAGTTTCAGATATTCAAGAGAATATTGATTAGATGCTAGAATGCCGATGTCGATGTACGGGAAAGTAGGCTCGTTTAGTTCTTGACAGAACTTCTTGTTTGATCAATATAATTGAAAATCTTTGCATGTGCAATTAGAAGTGCTCTAGATGACCCCGAATTGCGGTTCTTGTGGTTATAAAGTGGTAAACTGGATAATTCACTAGAGCACCAAACTCTGTTTATCTTGTTTTTAATATAAATAATCCTTTTGCATCATGTAAATTTATAGTTCAAATGAAACTTTCGATGCATGAAATGCTTAATTTAATCATTTTTTACTCCTCGGTACTCATATCGACGCCTAAAAAGTATTAAACATTTTCTCAAATGTTTTACACACTACGTTTCACACATTAAAGTGTTAAATCTTTAAAAAAGATTTATAATACTTTAAATTTATTTTACAAGAAGTACATATATTGTAAATAAGTTTGTGTATGTGATTACACAGAAGTATCCTAAAACAACTGAAATATGGTGTTCCACGAAAAGAACACCATAACTCCTTTTTCTTTTTTTCAGCCATTAAATTCCATTTAATGTCTTCGTATATTCGCCCATATTTTTGAACTATTAACGAACAGTTCATGTCGATCCCAATATAAGTTCTCTTTGTATCTCTTTACACTTAGCATGTTGCCGAGCTTTAATCTACTGTCTTGAAAGCATTGGCCATTTCACAAAACATGTGCACAGACTATATATTTCACAAAAATTTACAAAGATTATATTCACTTTTTTTTTACCTTCAAAATGCTTAATTGTCTTTTGGAGAAAAAATAATCTAACACGTAAAACTGAAATAACATCAAATTAAGATGAATTGTGAACGTATAAGTGTTTTATTCAGTTATTGAAAAAAAAATAATGAAGAGGGGGAAAGAAACGACTTGCGAGGCAAAGGGATCCTTTTAAACTATCAAGAAGCAATGTAAAATGGCTATTCATACTTAACACCACTTTAGGTAAAGAAAGTAATGAAATAAACACAAACTATACAGATTAAAGAATGTATATAATGATGTATCAATATAGGCATATTAATTCAAAATCTGCGTGATAACTCTTGAACAGTCAATGGTCCAATCAAATTTCCTATTATACTTCAACCTACTCCAAATTACAAACTGCGTAGAATCTCTTATTTAATTAAGAGCACCTTAATATGACACTTGAATTTCTGTCATCACATCAAAACAGCTTACAAATATTGCTCAATACATAAAATTAATCGCCAAAACGAGACGCAATAACATGTTGACTCAGCTACAAATTTCGCAAGTCAAACCCTCAACTACTGCGTCCTGCACTCAGCAGCAATCATTCAAATTCAAATCCACGCTAACGCAATTTCTCCTATCCAAATAATCCTGAAAAGGTAACTACGACTTCATTTAAAGCCTAAATAAATAGCGACTGGTTTAATCCACTCTCCCTGAAGAACTTCGAAAGTAATTTCAATTCTCCTTGTAATTTCATTAATACAGCGCATTGCTGAGCTCCGATCCGCTTGGATTCGGTCAATCTTGGCTTTAATTATTGAATAGGGGCAACTCGGTACTCCACTTTGAGGAAATGGAAATTAGATTTTAATGGATCGATTCACAGCATTTACATCCAGATTAATATCTCACTCTGGAACTTAGTTTAGCATGATTGCGGTTTTTTACCTGCACCTCAGGAGATATATTTTTTTCACTTTCTTTCTTATTTAAAAAAAATATATCCCATAATATTACAAAACATTAACCGATGATGACATTAATGTTATTTTCAAAATCGATTGTATGCCTAGACAAAAAATATTGACCATATTCTTTACATGAGTTGCGAGTACTTAACGAATTTAAAAGATCTGCAAAAAAAGGGAGGATCAATTATTTTTACTCAAAGGAACTATACTGCCGTGAAAAGTTTAAGCGCAGCATTGGCAGAAATGAGCTTCTGAGAAATGAGGTTTGTTGTACAAGAAATGAGCCTTGTTGTAGAAGGAAGCTTATAAAACAAATATAAAGCTAAAGTACAATAAATGTGCCAAAATTCCAAAAGAGAGAAAAGAAAAATTTGAAGCTGCGCTTTATCTTTCCATAGCAGTATAGAACTACTTGCATATTTCTGAAGATTTTCAAATCATTTTCTTTCGTTTAATTAAGTACAATTTTCATCCCAAATTAGGGACGACATTTAGGTCGAAATTTTGTCTGGTGGCAGTAGATACATTTGAATGTGTTTATATTAAGTATTAAAACTGGTGGTTCCATTATTTTCATCATCACCTTATCTGGTGAGACAGTCCAGGGTGGGAAAATTCCTTCTACACTAACGTCTATCTATATAGTCCCCGTATGTGCAGCTAAGCTCTTCCAGTTCTTCGACCTAAGGACAATACAATCCTCTCCCCGACACCTACCTAGAGCAGCTTTGGCCTTGCGAATCTTCTGGTATAATACAGTTAGGCCACGAAAATTATCCTCGGCGTATCTGTACCTCAGAACCAGACTAACGTAAGTCCATCTTCGTAACTTTTCAGTGAAGGGCGAAAACGATTGCTGAGTTCATGCAAAAGATGGGACTCGAGCTCTTTTAATGAGGATAAATATTTGTGAAGGAATTTCTTTTATAGAAAAACGTTTTCATGGGTCGGGGCAGAATAAGATTCTACATACAATGCAGCAATAAAGTGAAAATCGTCGTTTTTGAACTGACGTCGTTCTGGTTCTGAGGTACAGATATTATTATTATCAAGACAAATAACGTGACTGACTCAATTTGGACGGCTAATCATGAAATACTGTGAACAATATCACACACAAATTGTTTAATTAAGTTGCACAATTCGACATTGCGTCTTCTACGACAGACGACATTTCCCCAAATTTCTTCAGAGTGCCTCTTGAGATTCCGAGATCAAACAGACAAAAAAGTTTTTCCTCCGTCTTGTTTTTAATTAAAGGTTTTTCAGAGATTTTATGGTGTTATGCTATCAATCAACAAAATTTGTTTCAAAAACCCATTGTTCGAACAGTCTTAAGTCACGCCTCATTTTGCAAGGACCCTTAAACTAGTAATTATATAAAACTAATTTCTGAATAACGAATCGTGTGTTCATTAAAGGCAAGCTTATCTTTTTGGTATACTGGTGGTAGAATCCTCACAAAATGGGGCATGGCTTAAGAGTGTACAAAGCCTGATGGATTTTTGAAACTAATTTGGTGCGGATGTAAGAAATGAAGGGGAATGTTAGGTTAAAAAAAAGTTGCTGAGTGATAGAACAGCGTACTGAAATCCCTAATATACTGTCGTCTGTATTTCTCCCAATAAAAAACAATATTTATAAAAATCGAGATCAAGACTTTAAATACGAAAAAGATCTGCACCGTTGTTTCAACTTGGACATGTTTTACTGTATGTCTCAACTCATTACCAAATATCTTTGAAGCTTTAAAAGAATAATAATAAGTTTGACTAATCTTTCATACCATTCTTCCGCAAATGAAAAATAATATTTATAAAGATACGAACCAAGACTTTTTATCTATATATATGAAAATGGATGTATGTTTGTTTGTATGTATGTTTGTTCATTTTAAGTCCACAGTTTTGGTCAGATTATCATCAAACTTGGCACAGAGGTTCCTTGATGAAATTAGAATTCACATAGGTGGGCGTTTTAAAATTAAAAAAAATAATAATAAAAGCTCAAAACTCAAATTTTTTTGTCTCAAAATGGCCGTCTTCTTTCCATTTTGAAAAGAGTAATCGAGATAAGCCTTTAAGCATGCAAATTGATAAAACTTAACGCATTTAAATATGAGTATTTTCCAACAAAAATTACGATTAACAATGAATTATCCATTTAAGACTCACCTATTTCATTTTAGCATGAAATAAGTTAAAAGCAATAATAATTAGCTATGTTGTATTAATAAGTACCCGGGCAACTCCGGGTCATTAGCTAGTTCTCATTAAATGTCCATCGCGCCATCGCTTACCGGTGCATAGATCTCGTCCCCGTAGGTGGCGGCGGGCCGGTAGACGGGCGCGACGAAGGGGCTCTCGTACTCGTAGTTCCCGTAGTCGGCGTCCTCTTCGACCGGCATCTGCTGCGCGAACTCCTCCGTCCACTGGGGAGGCAGGGCGTAGATGTCCTCCGGGCTCAGCTGGTAGCTGGACAGGGGCGCAACAGGTGGCTGGTAGGGTGCCGAGGCGACCTGGGTGTCCACCTGGAAAGAGAAAGTTGCCTCGGTTTCATTCTACATTGACTTTTTGCACTGTCGATAAACTTTTGTTTTTTGCTACACACATATTTGAGTGTCCACCTGACATTAGAAGTTTACCTTGTTTTTATATTCTACTTTCTCCATTGCTTTTTTGCACTATTTATACCTAAAATTAGAAGTTTGCCTTGTTTTCAGGAGAACGTATTCTACATCCTCCAGTGCCTTTTGTGTACTATTGATGCAGACTTTTTTTTATACAGCCATATTTGGGTGTACACCTGAAAATAAAAGTTTGCCTTGTTTTCAGAGGAACTTATTCTACATCCTCCATTGACCTTTTTGTACTATTGATACCCTTTTTTTTGATACAGACAAATTTGGGTGTCAACCTGAAAACAGAGTTTGCCTTGTTTTCAGGGATTCCTATTTTAAATCCTCCATTTTGCCTTTTTTTACCTTTGATAGACTTTTTTTGATACAGACAGATTTGGGTGTCCACCTGAAATTGGAAGCTTTCCTTGTGTTTATTCTACTTCCTTCATTTCCTTTTTTGCACTACTGATACAGACTTTTTTTACATACAGACAGATTTGGGTGTCCACCTGAAAATAGAAGTTTGCCTTGTTTAAAGGAGTCACCTTCTACATCCCCCATTGCCTTTTTGTACTATTGATAGACTTTTCTTTTTGATACAGCCGGATTTGGGGATTTGGGTGTCCTCCTGAAAATATAAGTTTGCCTTGTTTTCAGAGGAACGTATTCTACATCCTCCATTGCCTTTTTTGTACTATTGATGCGGATTTTTTTTTTTTTTGATACAGACAGATTTGGGTGCCCATCTGATTCTATAGTGCTCCTCTGATAAGTTTACCTCCGACATAGAGTATGCTTCCCTCTTTTCAGGATATGGAAAAGGGATAATTGGCACAAATTGAGTTGGGTTACTTTCGCAGTTGTTTTGCAAAAGTATTCCAACACAAATCTGCTGCAATGACCCTTTCCTATTCCCCGAAAAGAAGGAAAACATTGTCAATGTCGCAAGTTAACTTTTCAGGGGAGAACTATGCATTCTCCATTTCTACTTCGCACTATTGATACAGACTTTTTCAAAATTTTGTTCCCCAGACTACCTAATTTATTTTATGGCAAGTAAAATCAGTATTAGGTTCACAAAACAATTACCATTTGATTTCAGCCCAAAACTTCGGTATTGGATCTACCCGTGGATCTACTTTGACTTGTTTTTAGTGATGTCTGTACGTATTTATGTACGTCCGAGCGTGCGTGTAATCAAAAAACCCATTTTGGCCGTTCCCAAGTCTCTTCTGGTGAGTTTTGTTGGGACGTCAACAATCTAAGAAAACTCCGAAACATAGTCACTTATTTCCGGGCAACGTTCCGGATTTTCCCTGGTTTGCACCAGTTTTCTGTAAAAAATTTGCGAAAAATTTTGTTTTTTTTTTAATCGCTCGCTACAAGCATATTTCTTAATATCAGGTAACATATTTTTTGCTACCAGTTTGAAGATAACTCAACTTTTTTGTGAGGTGTTTCACTTTCAGTTTTTTTTCCCACCCTTCCAGAGCAACTGAACCCCTAAGCTTTAACATTTAGAGACTGTGAAATGTAGTTTCTAGAAAAAGTATGGCAAAAATTATAGACAAATAAGCTTCTCGGTTTTGCTTATAATTATGCCTTAGCTTTGGCCATTTTTCTTTGAGAAGCTGTCGTGGTGAATCAGGAAGGCTCAAAGCTTTAAACGTGTTGAAGTTTTTTTTTTGAAAAGTTTCCTACTTTATTCCAAAAACTACTATATTTTATTGGGAAGTTTACTGAATTCCTCAGAATTATAACAAATTAACTTCAGAAGAGCTAATAAATTTTAGAGGAAAACATTTCGTTTTTTACCGCATATTTTACTGGTGAAATCATTAACAGCTCATTATCTGCCTATTATTTACCAAGAATATTCCCGATTTTTCAACAACGTAAATGTATGGAGGTATGTATGTATCTCACATGAATCAAAAAATGTCAGCCGTAGAAGATTAACTATAGGAAGTCACATGTAAAATCTGTATAACGTCTAACTGTTTCCCCCCCCCTGTTTCTCTTTTGAAGCAGGATGATCCAAAACGGCTTTTTAATCCTTTCCACTTCAAATCTATTTTCATTCTAATTTCTTTACGTTTAAATATAATTTTCCTAAAGAATCAGTTAACATATCTCTGTAGTTAGCTCAATATTTCGCAGCATTTGGCGAGTGTGGCCAGCACAAACCCCCGATACCTTTTTATTACTTTATCGTACGAAGTTAAAAAAATTTCGAGAACATCAAAGTACTTCGATTTTCAAATTTTAGAAATTATTACGTTTTTAGTCTGAACAATGAAGCAGGAGGGGCAGATTAAGAGATAATCAGTACTACAAATTGGAATACCGTGCATAGTTTCTGCTCCTCCAAAATCACTAAGTTCGTTTATGGAAAATGTTGATAAAAAGTAAAACACGCTGCTCTTTTGGATTTTCTTAATTTGAAGCATTGGATCTTATTTTAATTTCAAAGTGTGTTACACGATGGCTTTATTTTTACATATCTTCACGCAGTATTTCGGCATTTATTATAGAGAAGAAAGCTTTCTTCGCAAACACATAGCGAATTTATACGATAAGCTCAATGAATCAATGTACACGCAACCAATTTTTGGGTTCAATCTGTTAAATTTTAATGTTATTTTATGATGACGCGAATACCCTGATGTAAATGGATTGAGTTCCAATAATGCTATATGCAAAAACAATATGTATGGTTTAACAGGAGATTCTTAGTATAAAGTACTACATCTGCTAAAAAGCAGCTCTGAATCTGTAACTGTACGCATAATCTACCGTCACGCCAGAATTTTAATAGTTGCCTGAATGTTGCGATAGAGCGCTTCAAAAATAAAAACTTATTACTTGATCTGATAAAACAAAACTTTGGTTGAATCACATCAATGATCTTAGCATAATAAATCTGTTTGTAAACTAAGAGAGATGGACGAAACACTAGTCTCCTATCAATAGATATTCTCCAGTTCACAACACTATCCATGACAGCATTTTGTTTTTGTTTTCTTTTCGTTTTATGGGTCAAGAGGCTAAATGGAGTTAAAACTAAGCCGGATGAAGTTACGTTCAGCGTTAAGTTCTAGGAATCCCAAATTCCTTCCGAGAAATCTTTTTCCAAGTATAGCTAAGCTACATTTGTGTACTGTGTAATCGAAAACCAGGAAAACTAACATCATGCAACTCGGCGAGCATCCGAATGCTCGTCCCAAAGATCACCTTACTTCCTTAAAGTAGTTACTGCAATGTTGCTGGGAGATACGCACTATGAACGCTATGAACTGCTTTTCTATAATTTTGTAGCTTTTTTTTTCCTTTCAGTCCTCAAGAAAAGTGTTTTACAACAGAGTTGTTATCAGCACAAGAGTAAGTGCTCCTATAACCGGAAGGTTGAAATTCGCTGATACAGTTAATAGAAAACAGTGGTCCAAGAAGAAGTTTACTTCTATGTTTGGCTCCTTTCTCGCTATATCATGGTAGAGTCATAAACTACCTGTTTAACTTTGCGCACTTAGCTGAAAGTTCAACAGTTCTACTTGAAAAACGGTAGTAGTCAAAACCTCTTTTATACATACAGCCAAAAATAACTTCAGCATACGTTCCACTACTTTTGCTCTATCATTTTGACAAATACGAATGGGAGAGAGGAATTATCTTACTTTTAGCCATGTAACAAACTTAATTGGGCACGTAATTTAATTTCTCCATGAAGAGGCAAGAAAATGCCAAATGTAGAGCCCCGTCCCCCTACTTGATCATACTTTCTTCCCATGTTAACAGCTAGTTTCTACCTTGTCGGTAGCTGAACCCGCAGTATAGAGTTATAATTGTTCCAAGGCCGGAACATTAAAATGATTATCCTATGAGAGTAAATCTTAATTTTGAAATCAAAGCAATTGAAATGTTCTAAGATCTTTTCCAGCTTGTTATTAATACGCGAAGTATTGCTAAAGGCTTAAATATTCGAATGATTGGTAACCGAAGCTTAAAATAGTAGATTTTCTGTACAGACACTACATGGTCGTTGTTGTTGAAAAGGCAGAAACATCATCATCATAGAGGACTAGGCTAAAACTTTGTTGTGGCTATCTTCTTCATCCAACCACCGTTCAGTATGTCTGTCATAGTCTCTTTCGCTTTTTGTTATGCAATAGAAAGCAGCTTTCGAAAATCTCATTCGTTTCAAGCGTTGAATATTATCTTGATGCGTTGAATATTATAATCAATGCGGCATTCTTTAATTTCACCACAGAGGTCTTCAATTATTTTCTAATATATTCATATCTTATTTTGAAGAAATGTAGATGCAGTTTAACAATAGGGCTATGGGTGATACGTCAGCCTCAAAAAAAAAAAATCTCATGTTATTTCTATGGGAGAAAAAACTGCATGCGGCGTTATCTACAAATTTCAAATGGGTCGCTTGCTACGGAACTCCAAAACGTAGTTGCGTCAGAGACTTAAACTAAAATTTCTTCAAAAGCTTTAAGTTCAGGCTTCATATTGTCCAAATGGGAGGCTCATTAAATGCAACTAACTTTCAGAAGGTGTAAGGGGTAAAATGACGCTTCTAAATTAACAGTGCAGAATCGGAAATAGCTCCTTATGGGAATAGCGGCACAAAACTTTCTGCGAGGGCACGAAAGCACAAAAATTTTCGTTTAAGTGCTAAATACCTTGAAAATGTTTACTTTAAAAGATATAATCAATATTGGGTAACCACAAAATTTGCAAAATTGCTATACACACGTTTTCTACCAATAAGGAACTATTTTTCAGTGCAGAAAAGATCTTCATTTTGCAATGACGACCCTTCAGTGCTATTTAATTCCGAATCGACACTTGTCCTATTTAACCTAAATTAGATTTGTTGAAATAGTTCTATTATAACTTGCTCAACGATGAAATAAGGGGAATGATGAAACAACGAATGAAATTCATCTTCAGGTTCTGAAAATCACTTTGGCTCCATTTTGTCTATGTAGAACGGCCAAAAACAATTATTGGAAGAGGCCGTAGTGGCCTGATCGGTAAGACATCGGGCTGATAACCGGAAAGTACTTGTTTCGATCCCAAGCAGTCGAAGATTCACCGTGCTCACTAATGGTGGCGTTAATATGTTCGTAAGTTCTCCTCTTCTCATTCCGAATCAACACTTCTGAGGGTGCTGAACCAGGAATTGCTCTGTTCCTGGTTTGGATCAAAAAAAACAGATCGTCCTTCAGAGCCCCACGCAACTAATAAAACCACATGTAGTGGTTAGCACGGGGATCATAGAGTGAGTGAGTGAATTATTGAAAAATTACATCTCCAGAGTAGAATTTTAAATAAAAGTATACTGTTCAATTTACATTTAATTATTAGGTAAAACTGGAGATAATGCTCAGTATCTCAAGCTGTAGAGCACCAGAGCTGACCTCGTTGCATAGCTTGTTTTCGAAAAATCTCATCCGGATAAGGTAATATTTTATCCTACTCTCCTGAAGTGTGTCAAAAATGTTTTCATGCTGGAAATACAAGACGATTGGAAGTACCTCAGGGAAATATCGAGCCATGGGTAGCCTCAGCCTCTCAAGAGCATCCATTGGTGATCGTCGAACAGGTGGTCGATGCATGACGTACCTAGGATCATAAGGCACCATTCGACGATAAGCCATCTGGGAATGGCACACATCGGATGTGAAGGAGAGGAAAAACAACAGTAGAAACATGATTATGGATCCTAAAATAAAAGAATTAACGCATTTAATTAATAAAAGTACTATTTTGCTAATAAATCCACATAGCTCTATTTTAGAAACAAAATAACAATCTGGCAGTTTTAGAAATAAGTATCATCTATGAAGATTTGAACTTCAATTTTAAGATTAAAGAGGTATCATTGAAGGATAATATAGTATATTAAAAAGTATCTAGCCCTATTTTAGAGGAAAAACGCTATCCGGTTAAGTCACCGTGAATTTTTTACAAGACATTAAAACTCGAATGCCTCACATTAGGGCATTGTAAATTAATGTGAGTGGAAAAATGTTTGCGCGATTGATGCACCAATTGTAATTATGACAAACTTAAAAAATCAACGATACTTTGTATCATGGCACCTCGAACCTACCAGTTTTAATGGACTTCATTGGGTTCCAATATCGTAAAAGCGCGTCACCGAGACTTAAACAATTCCGGCATAGTAGTGAAGGGTTAGGTAAAGTCTAGGTGTAAAGTTTCCAGTACCCTGCAGCCACAATAATTTCTAATGTACCGCTCGAAGATTTTTATACACATGGACTTTTAGGAGCACGTACTTCGCATATACTCGGTGATTATTTCGAAGCCTTCTAAACCAGAACTCTCGGATTCCGAGACCTGCTTCTTATCATACAGAACATTCATTGCCTAACCAACGATACCTCATGATTGTCGAACAATAATTAAAGTGTAGATTTCGGCTTGCTATATCTGGAGTTATTTAGAGATTTTAACCAGTTTTGAGCTGGCTACAACTTTTTTATTTGCCAGACATGCTTTTTGTCTTTTATATGTCTTAAGTGACCCAACAGCGCAAAAAGATATTCCTTTCAAGAAATTTATGGGGAAAAGACTTTTCCTTTCGAGTAGTTTATGGGAAAGCTGATTTCTTGAAGGCGTCTTAACTGTGATTTATTTAAATTAGCATACAGAATGCAGAAAATTAAGTAAACTCTTCTCAAGTATCTCGATACGAGATGAATAACGTGTCAGTCTAGGGGTTATCACCACTCTGTTTCACCAAGACAATCCGGGTTCCAACCCCCGCGCTGCTCACGGGAATGAATTTGCAACACTTTCTAGTGCTTAATGGTAATTCTAAAACTACGCGCAAAAAGATGTGTATGTAAAGACAACGTTTTAACAGCTTCTTTCCCTAATCAACGACTACAAGAAACGCCAGGACTAGATCCCAGGAGATAAGAATGCCTAACCAAATGCGTTGTAGTTTGCCAATTAGCTGTTTGAGAAATAAGTTTTCAAAGTTTTGATTAGGCGAGCATTTTTATTTCAAACTTTAAAGCTTATTCCTTTAATTATACGCTGAGTTTTAAGAAGCACTACTCTCTCGACATTCCCTAGACAAAGAATCTAGAATAAGACATTACAATCTATGTTAAGTGTTGACACTTAGTGTAATAATTTATTCTACACTTTGAAAGTAAAAATACGAAACAAAAAATTATTTAGCATGCGTCACAAATGTTGCGCTGCTGGAAATTTTAATAGACTGAAGTTTAATGTCATTTTGAAGTTGCATTTTCTCTTCTCTATCTCTACTAATAATAAAGCTGAAGGTTTGTCTCTCTTTCTGTCTTTCCGTCTGTCTGTTACGCGCGTAGCGCCAAAACCGTTCGGTCGATTTTCATGCCACTTGGTACAAAATTAGTTTGTAGCATGTAGTTTTGCACCTCGAAGCGATTTTTCGAAAATTCCATTTCGTTCTTTTTCTATTCGAATTCTTAGCGGAAATTCGATAAAATAGGGAAGAAATATTTCACACACATTTTCAAGTCTTATGTCATTCGAAAGCTTGAAATTTTCTGCACAAAATGAAGTTTTTTCGAAGTTTCTACGATCATCAGGAGAGCTGTAACAATTGTTTTTAGAATCCCGGAATTCAAGGCTTATCTTCAGTAAAGCAAGCCAAACGATTCTAAAATGGTTAATGAAATGAATTATGTTATCAACGGAAATCAACTTTTAATGTTGTTACCATGGTTACGTTTTTATTTCGTTTATTTGTTTCGTTCTTTTTCCATTAATAATTTTAAAAATGTATTTGTTTTTGTAGCAATCCAAACTCCAAGCCTTATTAAAATTAGTCAAATGAAATATAATAAAATCGTGATAAGATGGCACCTGTCAATCAAATGAGAAATCGAGTCCTTTCTTTAAAAAAGGTAGAGAAGGAAGAAACTGACGCGTACCATTTTTGTGAGTTTAGAGATATTTTGGCGATCTGACGAGTTGTGTAGAAGAGGGAAACATTGTTTAACTAAATGAGGTCAAAAAAAGAAACAACATGATAGTAAACCATTCTAAATTTATCGTCTGGCAAAACATATTTTATTTCCTTTTTTTTAATTTCAATATAAATTGCAGTAAATGGCTTGAGTGAACGAGTTTGGCTTTTAATTTATCATTTGCTGGTTGATGTTTGTCGATGTTTATTGTTTTTATTATCATGGTGAAGAATAATGCACGAAATTTCTATTATTTTGTTTTTGAAGTTAGGAAAGAAAACTTTCTTCTTCTTTTAAACTTTGGTAAGATTTCTGTGAGCAGCAAAATTGTTCTTATTTTCTCTTTTGACTTATTTTTGTGCACCTCCCCTTGGGGTTGCATTCGAATTTCCCCAAGAGGGTTTTTACCCCTTTTATGTGGTAAATCAGTGTTAATTTCAATGCAGACAAAAGTGATATGAATTGGCGCGAGCACTTGGCGAAATATCGCCAAGCTTTTAGTCGCCAAGTGTTTGACGCCAATTTGGCGACATATCGCCAAGTTGGCGGCAAATTTGGCGAAAAATTTTATTTTTCTTATTTGGGTTCAATTTGGTGCTATTGGCGATATTTTGCGAAAAATCCACTGAATGATGTTAAAATCAGCGATATTTAGGAGATTAATCATTGAAAAACATTTTTTTGCACTGTTTTGTGGCAAATTAGGGATGTAAATGTTTGAATTGTTATCTTGCTCACTCCAAGCACTATTTTAGCACTTAAGGCATCTACTAAGAAATTTACACGTAAAAGGAAGTAGTATGGGGTCCATGCCAAATTTTTATATCATTCTTTAAAAGAATTATAGTTGAATTACTAAAATAGAGTATTTTTTCTGCTATACCAATTTTTTACAAATGAATTTTTAATTTTATACCACGGGCAAAGCCGTGCGGGTACCGCTAGTGATAACATAAAATAGAAGCACTCCCGATATTCAAATGAAAAAAAATGTATGTTCTATGCAAAAAAAAACTATCTGTCTTTGTTGAAAAGTCATTTCATTTTTTTTAACCCTCTGTTAAAGATCATTTTTTGAATTTTTGAGGCATGGCCCAGAGTACCGATACATTTTCAGAAGCATGATGTCAATTAGTAAAGAAAAAAAATTAACAATATATCGTCAGCGTATAAAAAGTAATCAGAAACTGTTCCTCATTACTTAGTATTGAATTTTAAAGAGAAAAGATGAAATACTTAGATGTCCTCATTCAAAATACGCGGAATGAACTCTCAGTCGGAAAGAAAAATTTCCTGTTCATTATTACTTTTATTTCTTTTTCTTTTATTATTATTTTTATATGTTAGATTTTTAGACTTTTTATCGCCGCAATTTATTCAAGAAGTTCCATCAACGATGACATTATCCTGCAAAACATTTCTCTTTTATCCCGCACATTTTTTTCATCCTAAACATCTGAAGAAATTCGGAGAAAGAGATATATGCAGATCTCCAGCAATCATTAACCATACTTGTTTCTTTCCGTATAACGACATGGAGGATTTCGTACTCACAGAGTGCTCCGAAAGACTGCAGCTGTGCGCTGATCATTAGTCACTATGAAAGAGCATAATGACGTATAGCTGCTCGCTGCGTGTCTTTCTTCGTGATAAATAATTTCTCCATTGGTTGCGCTTAGTTGTCTCCCTTGACCTTTCAATACAAAGTATCGATTGTTTGTCCTGTTTTGAAACAAGAGGCGTGCGATTGATTTTCGGGCAATGAAGTGCACTATAGAAAAGGATAAAAGCCGCAAATGGCAGCTATTAGTGATAAAAGCCTCTTCTCCTATCTTTCTCTCTCTCTCTCTCTCCCTGCCTCTTTGGGTGACTCGATAAATTTTATTACACAGCCATTGGATCTCAAATAATGCAGCAACTTAATTTAACTCATTAATGCCTAGCGTCCCTTTTTAGGGACGGTCCAAAAAGGGTCTGAATTTTCACAAAATGAACATTTCAAACAAATAATAGTGTTCAATTAGTACCTTGATATTGTTTCAATTCGTTATTAACAGGTTGCAGCACATAACCATTGTAAAGTGTGTTCTGTAGCAGTTTTAATATGACCTTTATCAAAAATTACATCGTTCACAATCTCAAGAACAAAAGCTAAGTTTTCAAAGTTATTCCCATCTTCCCAGTTTATGTTAATTACTGATTTTATTTCTTCTTATAAAATGTCTTTTTAAATATTATATCGTAGGCAGAAAAAAATTTTAGTAAAAAAAGTATTTACCCTCTGGAGTCTATCATAACTTTTAAGGGACGATTTTTCCTTCCTTAATAAAACAATTATTTTTGACATGATATTTTTTTATTATTTTTCCTGTCCTTTAAATACTATTTAGCCAGTATACAAACTATCTTTGGAAAAAAAATGTCAGGCATTAATGGGTTAATTTAAATCTTTACTTGAAACAACTTTCATTGAAGCTGCGTTTATGAAACGGTCCCCATGATGTATTAAATGAATTTTAAAAGAGACTGCATTCATTTTTACGTTGTTTATGGTTATTAAAAAGACATTTATTTACGTTATATTAATTAATTATTATATTTATCAATTAATGCGAAAAGTGTTTGATTCATTTCGCTTGAAATGAAAATCTAATTTTTCATCATTTAATTATTTGCCTTCCGATGAAATAAATAAAAAAAAGCCGATGAAAAATAAGAAAAATTTTATCGATTCTGAATCGATTTGTTTATAATACATACATATACAATCTTTAAGACGACCAAACTTATATGAAAAGGGAAGTGCATAAAAACCCTAAGTTATGAAGATTAAATCAAAAAAGTGATAATGAGAGTAAATTAAGATACAGTAATTAAGATTAATTAGATTTAGATGTCATTTGTCAAGTTCTTCGCGTCCAATCGCATATACAGCCGACGCTCGATATAACGACCGTCTCCGTCCTACAGAAAACGTCTTTATAACGAGTGGTCACTATAAGAGAACATAGAGTATATTGGGATACAGTTGGGGGATTTCTCACCGGTCGTTATATTAGGATGGTCTTTATAACGTGTGGTCGTTATAACGAGCGTCGACTGTATTTGCATCCCTTTTTTTCAAGAAAATTTCTGCAATAAGTACCTGTATTTAAAAATTATAATTCATGTATTAGCTTAAATAATTCAAACTGGGAGTGAACCACAGAGAAATAGAAATTTAAAAAAAAAGAAACTAAACGCTATAAAAAAAAATAAAGAGAAGTTGGATTCAAGAATTTATTCTCTTGTATTGGACGTAAAATGTATAAAGTGGTTTCATATATGAATGTGACATATGCCTAAAAAAGTCACAGAACAAATGCTAAAATGTTACTTGTATTTCTTAACCTTATTACCACAACAGTTTTAGCACCCTTCATCATTGAAATACATGTATCAGCGTCATAAACCATTTTATCATGCATTAAAATTAGTGCTACAGAAATTTAGTTGAAATTGGTTTCTTTAAAATTAAAGTAATCATATAAAGTCAACAATCACAAATACAGAATACTATTAGACAGTACAAACTGTTTCATTATTCCATAAACGCAATATAAGAAACGTAAAGAGCATATTGAATATCGCAATAAACAAAAATACCTTTTTAGGAGTAAAAAAAAAATCTCCTAAATTTAACGTACAATAGCTATAAAACAATTTCGAAAACCTAATACAATTACAAGTACACCTTTCACCTTTGCAAAGTGTCAAAATAACGCAAACATATTTATCACTTTACACGTGGTATAAACGTATAAAACATTTTCAAAGTTAAATATGCGTTGTATTATAAGTGAAAGTAAATGTTCGTATCCACATTTTTCATACAACATGAAAAAAAAAATTAAGTCTAGCTTACAATAACCTCATTAAAATTAATGATTTACAAGTTTTTAATATAAACAAAAACTTTTTAAATAATGAAGCACAGAGGTCAATCTTACCTGTTGATTGAGGGATATTTTTAATGCCTATAATAATCTTTGCAAACCTCAGGAGAGAGAAAGAGATGGCTTGCCGCAAACTGTTGAAGCAGTATGTGAAATGTAAAGCGTCAATTCCGTCTTTTATACTCGGCATTTCGCTTCAACTATCTTGCCGCCCACGCGTTTTCGATCGATTTTCCGACCTACCCCCTTACTCCCCGTGCACATGCGCAGTACTTATATTTCTCCTTTCCCATGTTCTTCCACCCCCTTTCCCCCCACCGAGCTTGACATTTCCAGCGCATTCGGCCCACATGAATGAAAAGGACTGGAGTTGTGCTGTTTGGGTTCTTGGGGAGGGAAGTAGGTTGCCCAGAGACTGGAAGTAACTCGCATATGATATAGTCATTCCAAACGATATATGTATTTATCTGCCCGACTGTACTGAAATAATTCAGGGGGGTTTTGAAAAAAAGTTACTAGCAAAATAAAAAAAAAAGTGAAATAAATAAAAAACAAGGAATATGCTCTTGATGACAGTGCCGGATTTAGGGGGGAGCAAGCTGGCGCCCTTTCTTTTGACAACAACTTTCCGGGGTTTGGGGGGTCAAAGTCCCACTATTTCTGGGGAGGGGTTTTAAACTAGATGCAAAGTATATATCTATTGACTATATATTTCGAGGACTGGGGCTAATACTACAGAAAAATAAAAAAAATAATAAACATACGTTTAATATAGTTCTCAACTTAATCACCTATGACACTCACGCACTTTGGTGCCCGGCGGTACAAATTCTGAAAACACAACTCTTAGGCCTCTGAAGATATGCTTTGAAGTTGAGTGGTTACGTTTTCATTTATGTCCTCTACGTACTGAAATCGATACCATTTCAGAACAGTCTAAGTTTTGAGGTGTGTCTATTAAATTCCAGGACTGTGTGTGTAGCTAATGAATGAAAACATGTAGGAACGCGAGCTGCTTCGATTTCAGGAAGTAGAAAACACGGAGAAAAACATAACCACTTAACTCCGAAGCATATTTTAAAAGGACTATAAAGCTTGTTTCCTAAATTTGTACCGCCTTACACAAAAGTGTGTGTGTGCCGAAGTTGATTTTTTTTTTTTTTTTTTTTTTTTTTTGAGGACTATTAAACGTATGTTTGTTTTTTATTACACTTTTTGTTGCCTTAGCCTCGGTCCTGGAATTTAATATACACACCTTGTATGAAAACCTGAAGGAGGATGGGTAAGGGTGGCAATTTTGAGTTTTGCCTCGGTTCTAGAAAACTGAAGATGACACTTATTGGTGATGATGTAGGGATTATTAACTTAATTGATGCATCAATTGCAGTTGCAAAGGTCATGTCTGTATTAACTGCTTCAAAAATCCTTTGTACAATTCTTTTATCAATTTTGCCGTCTTATTATTATTATTATTATTATTGTTTTTTTTTAAACATAATTACTGCTTGCGAAGATTGTATTAGTACAGAGCCGAGAGTATGAGAAAAATTAATTTCAATCTGAGACGATCCGGTGGATATTAATTTTATCAACAAAGTTGTTGTGCAAATAATCATAAGCAAAACCTCATATGTTACTTTTTCCGTTTACATTCAAGCGTTGCTCTCTGTTCATGTAATGAGACTAAATAACCGCCTGTTAAATTACACTCTTGCGTGATGTAATATTAACAAGAGAGAGAGAGAGATTTTTGGTAACTAATAGCGTAGCAAAAGATTTGTTACTTGTTTCAATGCATATGGTATGTGTTGGCTATGTGTTCCTTGTTATGATATAATACAGTACTACAAAGTTTCCCATCCTGTGAGTTCTTGCTATTAGTGTGATGAGTAAGTGCTTGTTTTTGAAGAATTTTAAACGTAGTGTTAGCTTTCAGAAAACGATTGAAAATCATTTGTAATCTATTGTTCGTTTCTGAGTTGCTTGGTGTTTTCATACATGGAAACAACAGTTAATGTATTTACTCACAAAAACCCTAAATCTTGCACAACCTGAGATTTATTCAAAATGTTAATCAAGCTTTTGCATAGTCAAAAAAAGGATTGAGTATTAAAATCAGACGCTTTCAAATTTAACTCGTTAAGGAGGCTACTGCGGCCAATAACTGAAAACAAGTAAACAAGACGATGAATTTCTTGTTAGAAATATTTTTAAAAAAATGAATCCTTGTAAGGGGTTGTCCTCAAATAATGTCCTCTTTAAAGGGGTGGTGAAATTGGGACAATTTCTTACGAGAGCGAAGTAGGGGCAACGAGAAGTGGAACATCATGCTTTTTTTTCCTCATTTTTTTTCATCAAAATCATTATGAGAAATAATGGAACAGAGTGTGATAATGGAAGGTGTTGGGGGTAAGTGAAGTGTGACATTTCATGATAACAGGGTTAAGGAGTCAAAAGTGTTGTTAAAAAGTTTGATTTCATTTATGGATAGCACCTAAGACTAAATTTGATCGTACAAAAGATTCCGTGATGTTGTTGTTTGTGTACATGACTAAGCATTTTGGCCTAATCTGTTGGCTGCTGGATGGATTTTCTTTTGTTTACATTACATTTATAAAGGATTTGCTTCAAAATTACCTAAAAACGTGTCACTCAATTCTATGTTATTTCTTTTCTCTCCTTTAAAAGAGCTTTCTGTTATTTTATGATGATCAAACATTCTATTATATTTGTCTCTTTTTTTTTCTTCTACATTAAGCTGAAGTTCTTGCATTAAATGTTTTGTAATTTATTTAATACTAAGTTTTAAACGAGGCGTTGTATGCGTTAAAGTAGATTTTATCTATCAATTCAGGTTGCCAGTAGATACAGGAAGCATTAAGACCAAGAATCTGAGAAACTGTCACGTTTAGCATTATAAGGTGATCCATGCCGTCTCAGATCTTTTCCAAAAAATTATCAACTGCTTCGTTCCAGAGTTAAGTTGTTAATTTTTGATGGGCTCCTAAATGTTAGCATGTGGCATCGAAAACTAAGCCGATTTTTAAAGCATACAAATTTCTATTAGCCAAAACTCTTTCCTCAAACAGTTTTCTTCCAATTTATTTTTATTTATGAAGTGTATAGAAGGTTCTGACTTCATATAAGGATTTGAAAAATTTGTGGCAAGTCGTTACCGAAAGGTCACAAAAAAGTGACATTTTCTATGCTTTTTAGCATATTTGAGGTCCAAAAACAGCCTGCCCTTTTCAGTTGCTCCGACAAAAGTAAAGTTGTTTGAAAGGCAAATATAAGCACTTTCAAAAATATATAAATTACTGAGGCAAGTTGAATATGATTTTAGTTACGTTAGTCTGAAATATAAAAAAATCATATTTTAACAACATTCAAGCTGTCATAACTTCTTGTGCCAACAACATTGAACTATTTTTTTCGCCATTAGTACACTTTATTATTTGTATTGTCAAAACAGTAAAATCCCTTGAGACGAAATACTTTAAAAGTTTTTGATTTTTTTGTAAAACTTAGATTGTAAGTTCCTCATACCAACTTTTATTAAAATCAGAAATGATATGGTCAAAAACTTTCTCTTTTTGATTGATCTGACATGGAATTGGGCAGATGTTACTAATGCCATGCTTAAAATTAAATGAATATCGAAAATATCAAATATTTATGTCACAGAGCATTAAAATATCACTTTACATTGCAACCTCTACATGATTAAAATAGCAGTAAGTTAAGCAAGTAGTATCAAGAAGGAAAAACCTCTGACTACAAAGGTTGGCTAAGTTTTTAAAAAATCAAACATTTTTGAAGCATTTGGCGTTTAGGGATTTTACTGTTTTGATGAGGCAAATAATAGAGTATAATAATGGTGGGGGAAGAAAAAGTTAAATTATTAACAGGTTAGGGGTTAAGGGTTCTTAGTGTAGAGAAGGTTCATAACAATGCTTGGTTCAAAGCACACGTTTTATAATTGTGGGAATGGATTACCCATGCATTTAATCATCCTACGAATACAAATTAGCATACTAGCATCGACCAAATTTTGTAAACCAAGTCTTATTTTCGGATGGTTTCATAGGAATCCTTAAATGTATCCATATTATTAGCGTAATAGGATTGCTAGTGTAGAACAAAGCTAAGAGGTTTTGCCCCTGAAACCGCCCTCTTATTACGCCCATTCACTCATTTCAGAGTTGAAAAGAGAAAATGGAATTCTCATTACTTTTTTTTCGTGATAAGTTCAATTATTCTATCTGTTTTAGCAACAAATTTGCCTTTCCTTTTCCTTTGCCTTTCCTTTCGCTTATAGGTCTTACACGTCTTTCAAAGAATTTCGAGAGAAAAAATCGTTTTTTTTCCCCCTAGAAAATATTTTTTGTTCAATCTTCAATGCTCTCCTTTTTGGCCTTTCCATTTTTATTTACATTTAAGAAATGAATAATTAAAAAGTTTAGTCATGCATTTGTTTTATACTGTTTCTGAGGTAAAAGTACCTTTTTTTCACACTGACTTTGGTTCCACTCACCCTGATTTATTTGGATTATTTGCTTCGTACAATTCAGGGTAATTTTTCCAGCTCCTAATGCTTTATCTATATACATAAATGACTACTTTTTGTATGTACGTCCGGGTAATCTTCCAAACTACTGGACCGATTTTAACCATTTTTTCACCATAGATAGCTACAGTAACAGGGAGCAAGATAAACTATAATTTATTTCTAAAAAACTTAGTTTAAAAAAGTTATTATGGAAAATAGTAAATTTCATATAGTTTCCCCATTAAATGATTAAATTTTCAGTCCATTGTTGCAAAAATTTGTTGCCTGGTAACAACAATATTAATGGTGATCATAATGAAAATGTGAACCAAGGCTTCTCTGGAGTAAGTATGAAATTTATTGCTTTCTTAGGATTTTTAGATTCATCTGTGCCAATAATCGCTAACGAGACTAAATAAAAAGATAATTGATTTTGGCAACAGTTAGAGAACAGAAAATGTTTATAGTCAAAAAATTTCTAAGTTAGGTACATAAGATGTTTTCACCAATGTAGTCACAAGGATATAAACTAATGATGGGACTTATTTTACGTGTAATGTTTGGAAATACTTGACTCCAGTGCGATTGATTTTACAGGTGCGACAGAGAAACTTGCTGATTTTAATGGATGCTAATTAGCAAGGAGTGGTCAGAAAGGAGTGGGAAGAGTCTCATTTTAAAGAGAGGGTCCTGAAGTTTTGTTATCTCATAGTTTAGTTGTCGCCATGCGTTGGACAAAGGAGCAACGAGCGTTCGCCGCCGAATCTTACTTTTCAAATAATCTTTCGGTGGTCGCCACTCAACGTGCCTTCCGAACTCGGTTCAAAATTCAGCCCGTTGTTCCCATTCCTGGCTGGGAATCGACTGTTTTGTGGGTGAAAACATTCAGGGAAAGTGGGAGTGTGGCAAAAAGAGGCCCAGGAGGTCAACGGATTTCCAGAACCCTAGAAAACGTCGAGAAAGTGAGGGAGTCGTTTTTGCGCTCTCCCAGGCGTTCGGCGCGTAAACACGCAGCTGCTTTGGGGATTTTTGATTGGACACTGAGACGAATTCTTCACAACGAACTCCAGTTTCATCCCTACAAACTTGCTGTGGTTCACCAGTTGAGTGATAACGTCTCCTTGGAAGGTGACGTAACCGTGGCCGGCCCGCTCCCCCGATTTGACACACTGTGACTATTTTTTATGGGGGTATCTCAAATCGATCGTTTACAACGACAAGCCCCGGACCCTGCAACGCATGAAGAACAACATCCGGCTTGCTATCACCAACATCACAGTCGATATGCTCGAAAGAGTGCAATAAAACTTCAAATCTTGGGTAGATGAGTGCATCATTAACAGGGGCCGCCATTCTTCCCGATGTAGTTTTTAAATCTAACTAATATAAAAATTCAGAATGGGTACCATATCTTATAAAAAGTAGTAAACTGATACATGAAGTACTTTTCCCTTAGTTGACTTTTCAAGTCTGCAAGTTTCTCCGCCGCACCCTGTACCAAGCTTATAACATTTCCGATTTACCTAAACATTATTTGTAGCTTGCATTTGTATGGTATTTAAGGTGTGTAATACAGTTTTTTAGTTTGTCCAGACAGAAAAAATTGCCATTGTTTACAGAAGCAGCTATTGTGTATATAGATATGCACTTTAATGTTGAAAAATTAATGAGCGAGTGTCCCTAAAACATCATACCCGGCAGAAACCGGGCAGGGCAGGGTACCCGGCTAGTTTTAAATATGAGAGAAATGCAAATGTTCCCGCGTATTAACGTATTTACTTTCTTTTTTCATGTTAAATCCCAGATTAGTTTTGGTGGACAATTAATATTAATAAAGTAGGAATATATATTTAGTTGTTTTGTTTGTTTGTTTTTTATAGTGCTTGACTTGATTTTATTTTTTAGTTTTTTAGAAATTACAAATGAATTTTTGTTTTCCTTTTGGGCCTCAAACATCGTGTAGTCTCTCTTTCCGATTGGCAGTCTGCCAACGCCTCTCGTTATGGTACTTCATCGGCAAACCGGCCCCAGCAAAGGGCCCATGCCGGGCACCTGATTCTCCCTCTCTCTCTCTCTGTCTCGCTCTCTCACTCATATATTAAACATGATTATTAAAAATTCGTCAATTGACATAACTTTTAGTTTCGAGGTAGAGTGTGCAACATCGGATGATTCGGAAAGTAAGTTAGAAAGAAACGAACGAAATAGTTCAAAATAAATTGTAAACATTTTTATTTGAACACAACGATCAAGTTTCAAGGTCCTATACATTTTCCATAAACATATAAATACAGAGAAAACTATGAAAACCGAGATTACATACATAATTATACGAAGATAGATACTTCTTTGCTTTGTAAAAGAAACCTGTGAAATGTGACTAGCATTTTACATTATATTTTAATAACAGGCTTGTAGGGGCTCATTCGCGTCCCTTACAGCTATTGCAGCATAATATCCCTCCTTTTATCAGTAGGAATAGAAATAAGTGAAATAAAAACCTTCATTCCTTTCCTGGACCTTTGCTCTTTATATATTCTCCTACTTTACATTTATGCGTATCTCCAAGCGTTAAAGAGTTTCCCTTTATGGTATAGTTTAAATTTGAAGTAAAAACACGAAGAGAACTGCGGCTTTTTTTTTTTTTTCTTTCGTAAGAAGTTTGAAGCGTGTGTGCGTATCTCACAGAGCCGGATAACCCGATAGAGAGAGGTAAGCTAAGCCGCTGCCTAGAGCTCCCCATTTTAATTGGCTTAAAAATGAGTAAAATTATTAAATGTTATTTTTTTCCTTTAATGTTATATATGTTTCTTTAATGTTATTTGAGAAAAAGAAAGAAAATTCGAATTTTCTCCTTTATTAATTTCATTTTTTCTTCTGCTTGCTTAAAGTGTGGGATGCTCTGGACAGTTCTGGTTTGAATACAGGGCCACCGAAAAAGTGTTTTTCTTAAGGCACCTAAATACCTAAATCGGGCCCTTTAAGCGTGTGTGTGGGAAGGGCATGGGGCATTTTGCTAAAACATTTTTAAATTTATTAATCAACGGAGCAACAATGAAGGCGTTTCTAAGTTTATCGTGTTTGTGTACGTGTGTATCTGTGTGTGTGTGTATGCGTGCTTCTGTGTATCTATCTGTGGCACCGTACAGCCTAAACGGATGGACCGACTTTTATAATTTTGGTTTTGTTCAAAAGGAGAAATAATCTAGAGGTCTTAGCTAGGTCTTGTCTTTCTATGACTTGAATTAGTGAAGATATTTATTAAAAACCTCAGATAATAGTGTTTAATGTAGGCCTTTATCCACGCACTTGGTAACAATATCATTGTTGGCCGACTAAAGGGCCATCCACATGCAAACGGAAAACCAGTAGTGCCTTGAGGCGAACCTCAAGTCTCAACACGCAAACGGGGATATAAGAAGACCAGCCTCTTAAGACCAACCTCCAAACCCATCCACACAGTACGATCGACCTGGAGGCATATCGAATGAAATTTTGGATGTGAAATTCCGACCTCAAGGCCGGAGATCCGCGGAAATACCTCAACAGAATTCTCCATGCACACATAGAGGTTTACCTCAATGCCTGGGACCTTGAATCGCGAATTGCTTGGAGAGGGCTCATAGGAAAGAAAGCTTTAATGGTTTAAAAATATTTTCTGTTGCCAGTTTCTATTTGCTCACAAAGAAAATACTTATAACGAATTTAGCGCAGTACTTTAAAAAGGATTTTCAATTTTTTCCCTCTATTTTGCTTCTGCGACTAACAAATTATACGAGGTACAGTAGTGTGGCAATTAATTGAGAAATGTGCTTTTTTTCGTTTTATCACACTAAAGCCTACGAATAAGCGCTCAAAATCAACTTAGAGTTTAAATAGCAGTTAATATCAAACTAGTAGATGTTTATATGCATCTGGTAAGTCGCAGGCATGTAAATTCTTTCGCCAAGTAGTTAGGTTTCGGCAGTGTTAGTTGCTCGTTTGTTGTGGGAGAAACTAGCGTCATGGATATCAGCCCAGAAACACGTGCTAAAGTAATTGAACTTAAATATCACACTTCTAAGACGTTAGTAGAAATAGGAAAAATATATGGAGTGAGTACAGCAAGTGTCAGAAGGATATGGTAGCGTTTTCAGACTAAAGGAAATTCTGAAACTAACCGTATTAGAAAATGCGGTAGAAGAAGATTAACTTCGGCTCGTGACGACAAAATTTTACATCGAATAAGTGTTGTCTACCATAATTTAACTAGTTTTGACCTGTCCAAGTTCATGGCGGCATCTGGTGTAGATATTGCGCCTTCAACAGCGCGATATTCAGGCTGTTAGATCGCGGGCGGATAGTACGTCGACCTTATAAAAAGCAACTTCTCACGCCTCGTATGAAGAAAAAAGGGTGGAATGGGCACGAAAGTACAAAATATGGACTGAGAAGGACTGGGAAAAGGTTTTTTTTCTGACTAAATACATTTCGTAGTGTAGGGATTTAGATATAAGTTCGCGAAAAGAAGCAAAAGAGAACCGCTCTGTCAGCATCACATCAATCAAACACCCAAGTATTTGCCAAACAAGATGTTTTGGGATTGTTTCAGCATTTCGGGGATTGAATCCCTTGTTCCTGTAGAAGGAATGATGAATATTGCAGCTATGGAAACATTTTGAACCAAAATGTACTTCAAAATATGGCTAAATTGTGGCCGAAAGGAAATGGCGTTTTCCAACGAGACGGAGAACGATGTCACACTTCTAAACGAATTGCAAATGTCTGCTGTAAAAACAAACTTACTATACTAGATTGGCCCGAAAACTCAGCCGGACCTCAATCCGATCTAAAATTTGTGGGGTATCATCAAAAAAAAAAAGGTTCACAAATTGGACAGTACAACTTGGTACAACTATGGAAAAGCTAATTTTATCTGTTTTTGACAAATGGTACAAAGTATGGTACTTAAATCAAAACTATATTTTCCAGTCTAGTACATTCAGGAGGAAGTCATATCAATTATTAGTTTTAAATTTATTCATACGAAGTTTGAATAAAACTGATTTTTTGGGAAAAAATGCATTTCTCAATTAATTGCCACAATACTGTATAATTATCTTTCCTTTGCTGTATTTCCCATGTCGTCTCGAAGCAATTCAGATGTATTTAGATTTTATTTCTTCTGATACGCGAAATTCATCTTAATATGAGGTTGACAATAAAGGTCTGTTTTTTTTCCTTTTTTTTAAACTTATTGTTAGTGTCTTGTTTTCAGAAAAAGATTATTTGCATACTCTTCGCTGCAGCGTTACATTTTTCATTATTTCATGTAAAACTTCATATAGCTACCCCCCAACTCAATTCATATAAATAAGTAAAATGAAATCCATTTTTTCGATAGGAAAAAAAGTAATATAACAATGAAAATTGTTGAAGTTTCCAAAAGAATCAATATCCGCTCCAGGGAAGTGCTACAAGTTGAGTAAGAGAAGCCGTCGAGCGCAGTTTCTACTACATTGCGGAGCAAAATCGATTTATTTTTTTGTTTGATTGTCCGAGGTATACAATTACACGTGAATAGACTGAGATTGAATGTTTCAGCCAACAACTCATGTACAAGAAATTGTTTTTTTGCAACGTGATACTGTATTGCCGAAAGATGTAATTTTTAAGCCACTTCCGACAAGGGGAATTACTTTAATAGCTTAGCTTTGACATTGCGGATCAGAATAATAGCTGTGAAGAATGCGTAGCGACTGAAAAGATTTTATAGCTGCAATTGCTTTAGAGGTGCAGTTGTTTTCCGCATAAATGTTGATTCTTAAAGCTTCGCATACGAGCTCAATTGTTTAGCAAATGCATGTGCGTAATAGATTTATTATAAACTAACTGTTGTGCCCGGCTTTGCTCGGATTTTAAATACAGCGTATAAGTTCAGAAGCTAAATAATAAGGGAACCTCAAACCCTTTATTTTTGACGAAAATGATAGAAATATAGAATGCAATTCGTGAACTTCTTCTTAAAAAAAGTGGTAAAAACCTTTTTCAATAGCATTCCGTAGCAGCACGATCTCATCGTCCGATGATCGGCCATTCATCGAAACCCGATGAAATTTTCATCGGCCGATGATCCGATTCCGATGAGTTCTCGTCGGGAATTGCTCCAATATGTCTCATCGGCCAAACAGAATCCGAGCAGCAAAATCCGATAAGTTTTGCTCGATATACGATGAGAGTTGGAGCAATATACGAGCAGTGTAGCTCCTTGGCGATGAATTTTGGATC
Organism: Uloborus plumipes; assembly: GCA_038373865.1. Taxonomy (NCBI): domain Eukaryota; kingdom Metazoa; phylum Arthropoda; class Arachnida; order Araneae; family Uloboridae; genus Uloborus; species Uloborus plumipes. The sequence continues at coordinate 6,441 of JAXGGA010002635.1, read as the reverse complement.
AAAATACGATGAGAGTTGGATCAATATACGAGCAGTGTAGTTCCGTGGCAATAAATTTTGGATCAAAATACGATGAGAGGTGGATCAATACACGAGCAGTTTAATTCCATGGCGATGAATTTTGGATCATTTTCTTTTCTTTCAAATGGGGCTGCAGTAGAGGCACAACCTTTTGCAGACGTAATGCGATCCCCCAACCAGGTACGACTATCCAACTCTAAGATCGAACCCGGGTTATCGGCGCGGAAAGCCAACGCTCTACCACAACGCCACCAAGTCTACGATTAACGAGACCAACACTGCATATTTAATAAAACTTTGAGATTGGGAAAATTTTCATCAGAAAATTTGATCATTCGACCTCTTTCCGATGAAATCAGTAGCTTGGCATTTAACATTTAGCATTTAGCACCCCCAGAGACCCCCATACCTTCCAATTTTCTGTAGCTTGGCATATTTTCATCGGGAAATTTGATCGGAAGGATATCGTTTTCCTATGGAATATAACTCGGCTAATTTTCATCGGGAAACTTGATCGGAAGGATATTGTTTTCCGATGAAATATAGCTCGGCAATTTTCATCGGGAAACTTGATCGAAAGGATATCGTTTTCCGATGGAATATAGCTCTGCTTATTTTCATCGGGAAACTTGATCGGAAGGATATCGTTTTCCTATGAAATATAGCTGGGCTAATTTTCATCGGGAAACTTGATCGGAAGGATATCGTTTTCCGATGGAATATAGCTCGGCTTATTTTCATCGGGAATGTTGATCGGAAGGATATCACTTTCCGATGAAAAGTAGCTCATCGAAAACCGTGCTCGGATACTGATCGGAAAGATGTCATCGTGCGTTACGGGATCATTTTACGAGGAGTTGGATGATCGGCCGAGCAAAATCCGATGAGTTGATGCTACTTGGGTTTGTTGTCTTTAAACGTTTCTGATGTCCAGTTCGATGCTTACTTTTCTATTGCACATAAAACGCTACAAATGCTTTGGGAAAATAAAATGAAGGTTTAGGGTTGCAATTCTATTGAAACTGGCTGGAGAATAAGAATTTTATTTTGCAGCACTCAGGCCAAAATGGCAACAGATAGAAATCATGAATGAGATTTTTTTTCACGCGCAGACGACCGTTGATTTTCAATTAAAAATTAAATTCAGCATTCTTTTAAAAACCCGTATCTTTTTTCAGGGTGGAGATATCGATTAGTGATTTTGAAATCTTTCGGAAGAAAACTTTCCTAAAAGGTATTTTTTACGTTCTTTCGAATGAGACCAAGATCGAGAAAATCGGAGAAGTATTTCGCTAAACAGAGCCATTTTGAAGTCCTTTATTCGAAATTCAAACGGATCGGTACTTTTTTTCCGCTCAGAAACCACCCTATAATGATCCTTCCCGGGTGCTGCCCAAGTATCTCCTTAACAAATTTCGTCCACATCCGACGTAAACTGGATTTGTATAAATTACACACACACGCATATATATTCTCTGTTTTATTTATGTAGACTTTCAGTGTTTATCTCTGATTATTAATGGATGTACGTGAACATCTTTTGTAAATTATAGTTCGTTTGCATACTTGCATGTAATTGAATTATTTATGTTCTCTAAAATGCTTTAAGTGCGAATTTCATTATTTATAAACCTATATATCCAGTTATTTTTAAACAGGAAAACTAACTAATTCATAAACGAAGTGGATTTGTAATGAATGAGCCTCCTTCTATAAGTTCTACCAAGTGGATATTAAAAATATCAAAGTAACTGCAATATCGATTCAGTTTTCAAAATAAAAATTTGATTGAGTGTATAGTAATAGTTAAAGTTAAATTAATTTTTAGCCCCCCGCACAAAAAGGAAGGGTGTTATAAGTTGAACGTGTATGTGTTGTATCTGTAGTATCGTAGATATTATATTGATGACCCAATTTTGATAATTATTTTTTTGCTCGAAAGGTGATAGCGAGTATTTATAACTAAGTGCTATCACTGTAGGACTTAAGTAGCAGGAAATATTAGCTAAAACCTGTGAATTAGGTTCTTTCACAATTTTAATGGATAAACCTTAGTTGTACATTTAAAATGTTGATACTAGTTAGAGGACGCATTTCACTGTGTATGAAAGAACTTACTTAGCACTTCCAAGTTGAATAGAGCTAGAAGTATAACCTCTTTTGGTAATTTTAAATGCAATACTAAACCTCTTTACTAACTCGATTCGTAAGATTTTCATTGTCGTCCGTCAATCATAGAAAGCTCAATGACTGGAAATTTTTATCAGATGATAATTTCTTTTTGCTAACAAAGAAAATACTTGTAACTGATTTTAGTATGCAATTAAAAAGCCTATAAATGATAAAAAAAATACTGAAGAGAAATGTATAAACGATGTATCACTGTATATTAAACTTTATAGGTATTCTGGCCTGTGAGGTTTATTTTAATAATATAAAATAGTGGAGGTCCGGGTTTTTTTTTTTCCTATTTTTTATGCGAAAGAGTAAAATATACGATAACAGAAATACCATAAACGGGATGAATTCCATAAAAAAAATATTTAAAAACTAAAAATATATATAAAGTTTCTAAGAATGAGATTAATGATATAACGGAAGAAAACAACTGTGCACTATTTTGGTTATTTTACCTTTAAAATGTTTGACATTTTGAATTTGAAAAAAAAAATCTTCAGATGTATTATTTTTAAAATTCCAATTGCGTTTTTTCACCATTTCCCAACGATACTAAATTTCAGTTCAAAATACAAAGCGTAAAATTGCGTCTGACAACGTTTTTGAGGCCTAGTTTTGATTTTCAATGCTTAAAATACACTTGTAAGAACATTAAAAACAATTTTGGTCAAGATTCAAACTATTAAAATTATTGCACGTAATGAAAATAATCCTACATACTTTTCAGTTTCATCAAGGTTTTTTATAGAGATGGAACGAAGCGGCATTTGGCCGAAGCGCCGAATACCGAAGCTTCGGTCAACTAATGGCCGAAGCTTCGGCCGAAGCTTCGGCTGGCACACATATTGAAGTTTTTGGATTAAATGCATAATAAATGCGTAGAGTTTTGTACTTTTCTCCATATGTTTTAATATTCTTAATTCTTAGCGTTACACAACATTTTCAGCTTGCTGAGTCATTCTTAAATTAATTTCCCTAATTAAAAGTTTTCTTGTTTTGTTTTGCTTTGTACTGCTAGTACAAGAAAAGACGACATTACTATTTTTGTATTGCAAATTAGTAGTAGGAAGCTCTACTTGGAACATGAAAAGCTCAGTCTGCAGTTCAGTTGATGTTTTATAATAAAACAACTGATATGATCATGTATTATACCATAGAACTACCCAATCTACTACTATTTACGTTGTGTTATATATTATAAATATCTTAATATTCTTAATGCAAAATGCTTCAGTTTTTGGTGAATTCGAAAAAAATAGTATCATGCATTCTTTTTTACTTGTCTTTCATTTGGTATTTATTTTTAGAGGACTATTTAATAATGTCACAAGTTCAAATAAACTATTCATTCCAAGGTTGAATTTTGTCAAAAAAAAAAGAGGGGAGGGTTTGGTTTTTTACATCGTAATTCTAAGTTGTGTGACAAAAGTTAATCAACTAATCAGAATTTATTCTTTTTTAATTATAAATACTTAAAATGCGGATCTTGGGTGGATGTGTGCTACTAATAGACTGGACCCCTTCCTCATATTTTGATTTATACAAAAATAAATAAATAAGATGTAGCTTTAAGTAATAGATTCACAATTACTTACTTGTTTTACTATATCCTGATTTTGTTGCTTAGAATCTTGATCAATGAAATACATAATAAGTTAATATATGTTGATAGATTAATGCATCTCTTTAAAAAACTTAAATTGTGTACCTATAAATTTCAAAAAATATAACATTTTAAAAGAAAGTAATTCAGGATGCATAATAGTTGCACATCTGCCCTTGTACAGATAAGAACCATTACCATTGTTCAAAGTTTCAAAGCTAGAAATCTTTGAAAAATACTCAATGCAGTATATTTATATAGCTTTTATTTTAAAACTAAAGTTTTTTTGAACAAATATAACGAAATGTAATATTTAAAAGAACATATTGTTAATAAATATTTTATTAATTATTGAATGCATTCTAGCTTTAAATGTTCAATACGCACATATTTTGAATTGAATATAAATTTCTATTATGCTTTATCATGAGGAACAATTTTGAGTTAAAAAGACTATCTTATATGATAATAATTGTAACAGAAAATTTGCTGCATAAATTTCAGGCCGAAGCAGCCGAAGCGGCCGAATCACAACACATGCTTCGGCCAGACCGAAGCTTCGGCAAAATGGCCGAAGCTTCGGCCCGGCCGAAGCTTCGTTCCATCTCTAGTTTTTTATCAAAATCTCAATAAGTGCTATTTTTTCTCAAGCATTCTTATCGCAGCAAACTTTGTTATAAAATCAATGGGTATCAACTATAAGGATCTTCTTTTTTGAAAAAAGAAAATGTTTCGTACATAAATATTTTTTTACATTTTAGTTTAGAATTTATTTTAGTTCAAAACAAGCAAAAAATACATACCTACATAAAAATATACTTTTAAGCTACTATTTCAGAAAATCTTTTGGGTGGATACAAAGAAAAAAAAAGACATAACCTAATTTAAGAAATGAAACAAGTTTCGACACAAGGTTACTCTTAAAGTTGAAAGCTTTGACACACACATATCTTAAAGATAAAAATAAAAATGATTTTCTGTCATAAGAAATTTGTTGAAGAGTTCTAGATAGAAGTTGGGCTTCTATAAAAGAATTGAAAAAAATTTACCACAATTGCATTGTATTTTCTTTAGCATTGTCAATTCTCTTTACAAAAGGATTCTACTCTATGAGATTTTTTCTTTTGTGATGTTATGAGAAATAAATAACAGTGTTTATGTTACAAAAATATAACAAAATCACAAAATCATAAAATTGGTTCTTTTGCTTTCATCATCTTTGTTGTAATTAATTTCTGCTCAAAATATATTTGTACCATAGTTATATTTGTACCAAAATACTTTATTACACAGTTGAACAAATACTACTCTAAAAGACAAAATTTTATATTGACAACTACACACAGGCTTCGAGTTACCAGTAATACCATTTTTCAGTATGAGACAAGGGTTTCTAAACATTTCATAACTGTGCAATTCTGTTCACCCAAAAAAAAGTTCTGTACTCCTTTAACTTTCACAATAATTCGATTTTGTAAATACTCCCGTGGTGTTACAATTTATTTAGTGGGATATAAAAGAGGTACAACAAGACTTATAAAGTTGACCACTCTTGTAAGTTTACCACCTGTCTAAACTGACCGCTTTTGTCTGTTATACAGGGTGTCCACTCCTATCGTGGAACAATAGCTAATTTCTAAACCGTTAGAGATAAGAATATAGTTCATTTAGGAAAAAATATCCAAATTACGAAAGGAATTTTGGGTCTATTCAGTGTTTTTCAAAAAATCAAATTTTGAAATAGATACGAAATTTAAATTTTTATACAGCCCCCCAGTCCTATCAATCATATTTAGTAAAACATTCTTGACACTGTAACGTTTAAAACTAAAAAAAATTATTCTTCTACCACAAAAATTGACCGAGTTATGACGTTTTGAAAAATCAAGATTTTGCATTGTTTCATGACGTCATCGAGAGATCGCTCCCTTTTGATTTTTCAAAATCTTGATTATTCAAAACGTCATAACTCGGTCAATTTTTGTGGTAGAAGAGTGATTTTTTTTTAGTTTTAAGCGTTACAGTGTCAAGAATGTTTTACTAAATATGATGGATAGGACTGGGGGCTGTATAAAAATTTAAATTTTCTAACTCTTTCAAAATTTGATTTTTTGAAAAACATTGAATAGACCCAAAATTCCTTTCGTAATTTGGAGATTTTTTTCTAAATAAACTATATGCTTATCTCTAACGGTTTAGAAATTAGCTATTGGTCCACGATTGGAGTAGACACCCTGTATACTACATCGTAGACACTGAGTGGCAAATTTATTATGACCAAGTGCAAAAATTCACGTTTCAAAGAGTTTCTCGAGAAATTAAGAAGCAATTATTCTGTAACTTTCGTAACAAAAAAAGTATGCTTCAGCTGACATGTTTCAATAAAAATTAAATCATCCATGCATTTAGGGAACCAGCTACCTGGTAAAGAAACTGAAAGCGTTTTTTTGACCAACCTTCGTCTTATGTAGCTCAGAATAATCTGAAAGCTTCAGCAATCAGTTTACTTCCTATACTTGGAGAGATATAAGCCATTCTTTCAAACACATTAATTTTGCTGTCCTGTTTTCCGCTCATAACAAGCAAATTTCAACAACTGCTTTAAACATTTCTTACCAGCTAAAATGGTGTGTAAAACC
>JAXGGA010002634.1:0-117791 GCA_038373865.1 Uloborus plumipes | reverse complement strand
TCCAGGATAAAAGCAAAAATTACAGTTAGCAACTATTCCATACGAATATTTCAATTTTAAGAACTACAAATTAAAATTAATTTATTAAATTTTGTGTTGAATCAAAACAACATTAATAACAACATTAACTGAGCAATTTTGTCCTTCGACAAGAAGTTTATCAATGGTTCATTTTCAATTTATTTTAAAATTTGAAATTTGCTGTGAAAAAAAAAGGAATAATAATAAGTATTTTGCAACAAAAAGTAGTATCATAGCTAGGAAAATTTTCTGGACGATGACTTGAAAATTGGAGAAATAATACTTATTTTATAAAATAAATAATTACTCTAAGAAAAATCATCTCAAATGAACCTGATTTCTTACTTATTTTTATGTATAATTTAGATGAGATATTATTATTGACTATATTTGTTGATAACTTAGAAATTAACAAAAACCCACTTTTGACAAAAACCCGGGTGGGTTTTTGTTGGTGGACCCGCCCAGAAAAACCCGGGCGGGCTTTTCTGGGATGGGCCCACCTTTGCCAACCCTGCTTTAAATGAGAAAAATTTGGGGTTTTCGGGTGATTTGACCCTGTTACACTCAAACAGATTCAAAATGATACTGTGTTGCATTAAAATGTTGGCAGTAATTTTGATATTGTAGTTTTCTTATTTATTATTTCCACTTTTTTGTTGACAACTTATGTTTCTCTCTTCGTACCTTAAGCATACTAGCAATCTTAGACCACTCATTAAAAAAAATACTGAAAAATATTAATCAATTCTTATACAAACACACATATTTTGTTTCAATATATTAGTTTATTTAAAGTGAAAATATAGAACAGAATATGAAAAAAAATTTTTGGAAGTCAAAATGTTGATTTTATATATATTATTTTTATACATACAACTTTTACCCAGTGCTCGGAGTATTGAGTACACTAGTTTTCTCACTTAAAAAAAACCCCAAGCATCTCTCCACTTCTCTTTTCACTAACACAGGGGTGGCCAACCTTTTTAGGGAGAGTGCCACAATCTGGAGAGAAAAAGCTCAGCGTGCCACATTGTATTTTTACAACAAACTGAAAATTTTTAAAATGTTAAAAATAGATTTTAGGCTGGCTGACTATGCAATTCTTACGCAAATGAAATATATTTTCTCTTAATTCTTAGCAATTGAAATCTGATTGATAATAAGGATAAAACAAGTCCGAACTTAAGAGTTATCGTTAATAAACACTTTTATAAGTTCTGTCAGTTGGCTTATGCATATAAAGAAACAAATAGCATTAAACATTCTATTCTAAAAATTAAACAGTCTGTACTTAATGTGGTTTATGAGTCTGTTTCTTTTTTACCAAGTCTTTACCCAGGTAGCACAAATAACCTTTAAATGTTTTATAAACGTTTTTAAGCGGTTGTTACAATGTTAATAACCGTTTTACAACCTTTAAAAAACGAAGTGTGCTACTTGGGGTAGTTTTTGGATTAGTTCTTGAGAATCTTAAGAAGCTTAAGCGTTTTAAGTGTTGTCAATTAATATTCAACGGTATTTAGATTTTTCTGCATTCATAACAAAAAATATTTGTTTAGGAGCGTATTTTGAACCAAATCTACAACAGCATCAGATGGCTAAAGAGTGCAAATGTAAAAAAAAAGTTGTTGGTACAAATTTCCAAATTTCTATGTAACGTAGATGAAGTAAGCTCTTATATTTGATTACTAATGCAAAAGGCGAGTAATTCTGATTTCGATTTCAGAAGGGTAACAAGTAGTGTCTTGCAGAGAAATAGACAAATAATTTGAAAAGATCAGCATTTTTTTTTTTTTTCTTTTTTGTGATCCTGAAAATCATTGAACCTAACACTGAATGTATACTTAAAATAGGTGTGAAATTTTCTCCATATATCATTGGAAAATTGCTAAATTTGGCTTCATACTTTCAGTATTAAATTTAATGTTTTATGCTTTTTTCTTCAAAGTAGAGAGAAAGAAACTGAAGTTTCATCATAAAAGAGTGTAGATGGCTTGTACAAGTTTAGAAAACTTTTTTTGTACTACCTTAATTTAAATTACTTAAACGCCGGATAATATGAGATGACATTGCTAAATTCATTTGCTATTCTTCATTCCTAAGTAGCAAGTCCTCATTGCTGTCCTTCCAGACATTTTTAAAACACTCAAGCTCTCCTCTTTCTCCTGGGAAAAGTCCCCAAAACATTCAGAGCTCTAATTCGTAGTTTGTTAATACAGTGAACTCTACAGTCTCATTCTTTGACAAGGAGTTTGTGATAAATAATTCGATGATACTTCTGAAGTTTTTTCCCCAAATTATTTTCAAGTAATGTAACAAAAACAATTTAAGGATTTTCATTTGTGCAATCATACCGAATTTTGTCTAATCTGGTTTCTTAATTTTACTTGCAGAGTTAACTTTAAAAAAAATCATCACCTGTAGCTGAAACTATTGCAGATCAAGAATCCACCGAAAGTTTCATTCGTGTCAAGCACAAATACGCTTTACAAAGCATTGTCTGTAGCATCACAACTTTCGTTGTATGTCTGAAGCTAACGCAAAATACTTTGCAATAGTGTAGTTAAGACAATTTTTCAGCCATCCTCTTGTCACTCAATCGGCATAATATCATTATATTTATCAGTTTAAGGGTTTTAGTTTTTATCAATATTTTTGAGATCGACATTTTTTCCGCAATTTTGGAATTTTTCAAAAAGTCTTCGCGTGCCACTGTTACTGCTCTGCCCTGCCACATTGTGGCACGCGTGCCGCGGGTTGGTCACCCCTGCACTAACACCTCCCCCCCTTAAATTATCCCATCATTTAGCATTATAATTAAAACTTCATACACATTACTGCCAAATTGTGTTGTTCTAATGTACTCAGTATAATGATGCTTGTACTTGCATTAAATAAATTATCTTATACTTGACAGACATAGCTTTGAAGGAATTTTAGTTAAATTTCAATTGCTTCATGCATAGATACTTCAATCTATTAAAAAAGAATACATTTTTAAGTTCCAATTAACTTTACATGACAGTATGCAATTTAAAATATATATTCTTAAAATTTAATTTCTAAGAATCAGTAATTTAATTTCAATATTGTTTATATTTTATCACAGTTGTGTGTGCAATGTGTTAACCTCTTATTTACTTCACTTTGTGTGTTACTCCCCTGTAAAAAAACTAAGAGGAAGATAAACTTTAAAGATAGGTTGAATGATACATTTTACTATATTATTAAAGTTTTCCATTTGGGGGGGGGGGGAGGCAGTTTTTTACCTCTACCACTGCTTTATGTCATAAATTCAAATACTCGGACAATAAGCAAATGTTCCTGTCTAGCATTCTCAATTATTAATTCAAATGATTACGCATTTTTTTTGAAATTGTGATGATCAGGGGTGATTGTGTTCCAGTATTTTACCGGATTTCCGGTATTTTCATGATTGATTCTGGTATTTTCATGATCGAAAATCCTGGAAATAAAATATTTTTAATTATGCTTTTATCTTCCCACCTCCGGTATTTTTTTTGCTTTTTCGAATTTTCGGTGATAATACTGATAATTATTAATAATATTCATCGAATAGAAATGTTAAAATGTCATTCTAATTTTTTTAAACTTTTATAAATTATTTTATTTGCATCTTTTTCGATTTTGGTGCCTTCATTTTAAACAATGCAATCGATTTGCATCCGATATAAGAATCGAATTTCTCTCATTTTAATGCTTATTACCCTTAGTTAGAAGACAAATAAATGAAACACATTTTTATTTATATATAGTTTTTGGAGATAATTTGCAAAACACCAGCTCAAAAGTAACTTTATTTTACTCATTTACAATTTAATTAAATGCATGCATAATATTTTGACCAAAAACTATGTGAAACTAATATATATGAAATGTGTCTTGTTTGCTTATATGAAAGGCAATTAGTTATTATGTATGTCTAACTATAAAATTAGGTATGCTTAAATAATAGGGGTCTTGGTTTAAAGAAAAACGCCCCCCCCCCCCACACACATTTTCTCGTTAAAACTTTCAGGTATTTTTTCATGAACTCACACTCACCCCTGGATGATACACATGTGATTTACATATATATAAAGTACAGATGGGCGCGTTCCGCTCACAAATTAAAAAAAAGAAAATCTATCCGAAGCGCACGAATATACCTAATATGTTGTGCTCTCCATTAATTGCATTTTTTCCCCAAAAATAATCAATACGCCCCTTCCCGGAATTCTGAAAGCCGTCGGAACGCATAAGTTTGAGCTGAACACTCTAATTAACTCCGTTCATCATTCGTACTTTATAAATTTTCACACCAAACAAAAGCAAAATAATATGCAAAACAATTATCGTCATCATAAACAATTATGCAGTAGGTTTCTTAAAAATACTTTAAAAGGAGTCGATTGCTTAAATTAAATTATTTTCAAAGAGATCTACAATCGAGAGTTAGATTCTTTCGGCAATGCAAATAATATTTTAATTTATGATGGAAATGAATGAAATATTTCTTCCAACTGATGTAATCGTTTTGCTTTACTATACCGAGAATTCCGTAGAATAGCAATGAAGAAAAATAGATTCACGGCTTCCCTTTCATGATCACTCCATATTTGTTTTCTAGAAATATCCATTCCATCCATTCATTGTTTGGTTGAAATCCCGCTCAAATGGGCGCGTTGTCTGGCAACCATGACGCTAAAAATACGTAACTTCCTGTTCCGGATCATCCTAGATCCTTCTAGAAGGTCGTGGAACATTCTGGAAGTATCCGGCGCATTACATCTAAGTCGATGTCTTCTCCGACTTCCGGTAAATAGTTCTATGCGGATATTTCACACATAACATTTAATAAAGCATAATTTAGGAAAAAATGATGTTATATCCTATTATTTTGTCTTTTTCATGCTTAAAATTTAAGACTTTACCTCTATAGAAGTTTAACGAAAGTTTTTAAGTTGTTTCCGCGGAATGATCAGAGTAAGTATTTAAATGCCCGCGGACCCGGCGTCTGCAGAATTTCCCTCTTTGTGCACGTGCGTCAGTACTTACAGGTTTTGCTTTCTTTGCGATTTTCTCTGTGCAGTTTTGTGATTTGTTAAATCATAAAATTAGTGAAGGTAGGTACTTCAGCGCTTCTGATTCATCGACTTTTTTCAATTTGTATCTATGATTAAAGTTCACCTGATTTCTAAGCTAACCGTTTCCCTTTCTAGATGCCTGAAGACGTTCAGATGCAAGAAGGTGAGGCGGAAACCTTCGCCTTCCAAGCTGAAATTGCTCAGTTGATGAGCTTGATCATCAACACCTTCTATTCCAATAAAGAAATCTTCCTTCGAGAGTTGATCTCCAATTCATCTGATGTAAGTACCAGTTTGGTTTCTTTTATTTTTCCGATTGAGAAGTTCAATCGATTGTAAAGGACTATTAAATTGAACCTCTAGCGAACGTATCACTACCTTTTTCCCATTAGTATATCTTGTAAAATGAGTAAACGGAATTAGATTTAGTCTAAAAGAACTACTTGTACCTACTAGAGTTTCACTTCTAACATTTTTGAACAGTATTTTAGAACAGTATAATTAGACTTAGTTGATATAAGCAACAGCTAATTGTCATTTGAGTGATCACTTAGTTAAGTGTTAAAAAGTTTAATATGGTCTTTTGATCGAATTCTCATTTTATTGATAAGATTTATTCAAATTCAAGTATTCGAAGAATGTATAGAGTGCAATACAATAAAATAAGATCCTCTTTTGTTTTAAAACGGTACAACATTATGATCTTAATTTCATTCGTATTACAGGCTCTGGATAAAATCAGATATGAAAGTCTCACTGATCCCAGCAAACTTGAGAGTTGCAAAGATCTTTACATTAAGATTATTCCTAACAAAGATGACAGGACCCTGACCATCATCGATACTGGTATTGGAATGACCAAAGCAGATCTGGTGAACAACTTGGGTACCATTGCCAAGTCCGGCACAAAGGCCTTCATGGAAGCCCTGCAGGCTGGAGCCGACATCTCTATGATTGGTCAGTTTGGTGTTGGTTTCTATTCTGCTTACCTGGTTGCTGATAAAGTCACTGTGACATCCAAGCACAATGATGATGAACAGTATACGTGGGAATCCTCAGCTGGTGGTTCTTTCATCGTTCGCCCAGATCATGGTATGTATTTGGTTTTATGTTTAACTTGATAGTTGGATTAGTCGAGTCATTAAATCTGAAATCATTGTATCCGTCAATTATTTTATTAATTTCAAAATCTTATTGTATCTACCCATGTAAAACTTGCCAGATTTAACATTAGTAGTTTTATTCAAACAATTAAATCTATATGAGCTATTTTAAACTTCAAATGCAATAATGACTAGCATGTCATGATTTTGTTAAGATTTTTTCAGAAATATTAAATCTGACATTTTGATCATTTAATGTTTTGGGTTTTTAATTGTGCTTCATAAAGTTCTCAAATTTGGTTGAGATGCTAGGGTTCAAACATTTAAAAAAATCAAATCTTTTTTTCAGTCAATGTAGTTAGTCTTTTAGATAGTAACTGCATCCTTTAATTATCATGCTCTATTAGTCCAATATAGACTTTAATATGTTTCTATTTACCTATAAGTATGTGTTAAATAAGTATGTTTGCAGATACAAATATAGATTATCAGATTAAATCGGGGGTGATTGTGTTCCAGTATCTTACCTGATTTCTGGTATTTTCATGATCGAAAAACCGAAAAAACCTTTCTAATTATGCTTTTATCTTACCTCCGGTATTTTGATTTTTCGAATTTTCGGTGATTGTACCGATAATTACTAATACTATTCATCTAATAAAAATGTTAAAATGCCATTCTGTTTTAAAAACTTTTATAAATTTTATTTGCACCTTTTTCGATTTTGGTGCTTTAATTTTAAACAGCAATCGACTTGCATCCTAAATAAGAACCTAATTTCTCTCATTTTTGATGCTTATTACCTTTAGTTAGGAGAGAAATAAATGTAATATAATTTTATTTATATATTTTTTTGGAGATGATTTGTAAAACACCAGCTCAAAAATTTCATTTTACTCATTTACAATTTAATTAAATGCATGCGTAATAGTTTGACCAAAAACTATGTGAAACTAATCTAATATGTGAAATGTGTCTTGTTTGCGTATATGAAAGGCGATTAGTTATTATGTATGTCTAACCATAAAATTGCGGTGTGCTTAAATAATAGGGGCCTTAGTTAAAAAAAAAAAAACTTCCTCCCCCACATTTTCTCATTAAAACATTCAGGTATTTTTTCATGATCACCCCTAGATTAGATATTAACTTGCATAATTGTGCATTGTGTAGCACATTAATGTTTATTACACAAATATGCCCTGTAAAAATTTGAATGATTGTAAAACTAAATGACTGTCTTTGGACAAATATTTTTCTAGACACCTAGTTTTTTACCCCCTCCCTTCTGTCTCTCTGGAAGAAAAATCTTAATTTTTTCAACAAAAGCAGAACTAGAAATCATTTGTATTCAAATATAGATAATGAAATAAAAAATCCTAGATTGGTCCCTGTGCTATAAATTTTTTAATTGAATTAAAAGGATACTATTTTCTAAATGAATAGTCAATACACCATTTTATAAATTGAACTATTCAATCAAAACTTGGACAAATTAAGTTAGTAATAAAATGTCAATTTTAAAAGGTTAACACATTGCATGCAGGTTTATTTAAGGCTAGCTGGTAAAAGTTAACATTAATCAATGCATAGCTGTTTCAGGAAAATAAAAGCAGCTTTTCTTGATAAGCTGTGTAAGTTAAGATATTATTTTTACAATTTGTGCTATACTACACTACAAGGTTTCTTGACAAAAACATAGTGTTGTTAGCCTACGGGAAAACGAGCTAGATAAAATGTCGCAGCCTACTTGGCGAATTAGAAGAGATAGTTAACTGCTTGTGAGCTCTTATTTGCTCCATCCGTAGTGAGCGAGTGTCAACTTAAGTTTATGTCTAGTATAGATAATTATATAAAATCAAGCTTAAGACAATGCTGTGGAACTTAATTACAAAATATTCCTCCCCCTGTGGCAGAAAGCTGGCGCAGAATCAAGGAGGCAGTGTGCAGACAGATTTTTGTGACTGGGAGGAAAAAAAGGCTAAAAAGAATTAGACAGCCACCAGAAAAACCTATGAATCAATAGTATTAATGTTAACATTTTTATATATATTAACATCTTGTGTTGCTGTAAGAGGGTTGCATATATATTTCTTATATTGAAGAGTATTCTAGTGTTGCAGAAAGAAATTGGTTTTGGAAAACTTGTCACAGAAAGCTGAAAAAAATTCTGCCACAAGGTTCCTACCTAACCCTGTAACTAGTTGTAATATTTTCTTATTGGATTCTTCTAGTTCTAAGTCACAGGTGTTAATTTTATAATTAATATTCTAGTGTTAATTATACTTGTCTTTTATTTAAATTATTAAAATCTTATTAAATTTTCTATCTTTCAGGTGAACCTTTGGGCCGTGGTACAAAGATAGTCCTCTTTCTGAAAGATGATCAACAAGAATACTTTGAAGAGAGGAGAATTAAGGAAGTGATAAAGAAACACAGTCAGTTCATTGGTTATCCTATCAAATTGGTTGTTCAGAAAGAGAGGGAAAAGGAAGTCTCAGATGACGAGGCAGAAGAAGAGAAGGAAGAAGAAAAAACTGAAGAGGAAGACAAGGATAAACCTAAAGTAGAAGATGTTGGAGAGGATGAAGAAGAAGATAAAGAGAAAGGAGATAAGAAGAAAAAGAAGAAAATCAAGGAAAAGTACACTGAAGATGAAGAATTGAACAAAACTAAGCCTATTTGGATGAGGAACCCTGATGATATCAGCCAGGAAGAATATGGTGAATTCTACAAGAGTTTGACCAATGATTGGGAAGATCACTTAGCTGTGAAGCACTTCTCTGTAGAAGGACAGCTTGAATTCAGAGCTCTTCTGTTTGTTCCTAAACGAGCACCTTTTGATCTCTTTGAAAATAGGAAGCAAAAGAACAATATTAAATTATATGTGAGAAGAGTGTTCATCATGGACAACTGTGAAGATCTCATTCCAGATTACTTAAGTAAGTTATTTGGAGTCATAATTTATCTTATTTTCTCGTTATAAATGTCATTTTGGTATTTTAATGTTATATTAAATATATTTTACTTCTGTCTTGCAGACTTCATAAAGGGTGTTGTAGATTCGGAAGACTTGCCCTTGAACATTTCCAGAGAAATGTTGCAACAAAACAAGATTCTTAAAGTGATCAGAAAGAACTTGGTCAAGAAATGCTTGGAGCTCTTTGATGAAATTGCAGAGGATAAAGACATGTACAAAAAGTTCTATGAACAGTTCAGCAAAAATCTGAAGGTAAGTTAATATATTTACTTCAATATTCTTTCTGACGCTTAATCAGGTAACAGATAAACAAATACCCCACTTATACGAATCAAATATCCCAGAACCAAATATTTCCCCGCCATAGATGTGGAACCGATAGTAGCGGTTTAAGTGATAGTATCAGTTTAAGCGGGGGCCAACAGTAAGTGAATTCTAAAAGTTTGAAGCCGAATTGCTAATTGAATTTGATTTGTACACGTGTACATTTAGTAGTGCACTTTTGTATTAATTTTTAGGTAATTGTTCCAAAATGCTATAATTCTAGTTAATGTAGTTTTAATATCTTAAGAACAATTTTTATCCCCCTTCTGTTTTCCCTTTCGACCTTCCCAGAGATTCTTATGAAATAGACTGAACATGACTTTCTGATTTTATTTCATAATACATAAATCTATAAATTGAAATACTTCTATTTTACGCAAGTAAAGAAATAATAACAATCTAAAATGCTTATATTAAAACAGTTAAGCATTATCTTTAATAAGTAATACTTAATTTAATTAGTTCTAAATCTCCCAATTCTATTTCAAGTATCTTATAATAGAAATCTTAATTTCAGTTGGGCATTCATGAAGATTCCACCAACAGGAAGAAATTAGCTGAATTCTTGAGGTATTACACTTCTCTCTCTGGTGATGAGACTTGTTCTTTGAAAGACTATGTTTCAAGGATGAAGGAAAACCAGAAAAGTATTTATTTCATCACTGGTGAGAATAAAGATCAAGTAGCAAGCTCTGCTTTTGTTGAGAGAGTGAGGAAACGCGGATTTGAAGTACTCTACATGACCGAACCTATTGATGAGTACTGTGTTCAGCAGCTGAAAGAGTATGATGGAAAGACTCTGGTGTCTGTTACGAAGGAGGGTCTTGAGTTGCCAGAAGATGAGGAAGAGAAGAAGAAACGGGAGGAAGATAAAGCAAAGTTTGAGAACCTGTGCAAAATTATTAAGGACATTTTGGACAAAAGAGTTGAAAAGGTATTTTCTTATTTTGTGTTGCTTAATATTGAAAAGTTTCATATTCATGTATATGAATTGTAAGTTGTATTTGTAGACAGCAAATACTTTAATGATTAAGCAATCATTAATAGTACTGTTGTCATGAATAGGAGAGCCGAGTTAGATACACTTGAATAGTTGATTTTTCTATCTACTGACTAGTTATTATTAGAATGAATAATTCAATATTTTCAAAGGATCATTCTTGCTATAAATATTTAAATTCAATTGTTTATAACCTTTAAGTTAAAATGGATAGGAATGAAAAAGTGTAGAGTTGATTCTTGCACTAATATTGAAAGTAAACAATAAAATAAAATATTTGTAAAGAAACATACAGCTAGCAAATCTATAACTATGAATCTAGATTATTGTTAATTGGGGAAAACTTAACATGCTTGTTAAATAAAAAGAAATTCAGTATTAAGAATCAAGGGTGATTGTTTTCCTGTATTTTAACGGATTTCAGTATTTTCATGATAAATTTTGGTATTTGAATGTTCGAAAATACCAGAAAAATTTTTAATTATGCTTTTATCTTCGCACTTCCCAAATTTTTTCTCTTTTTCGAAGTTTCGATGATTTTTCCCGATTAATATTCATAAATTAGAAATGTTAAGATTCCATTCTAATAGTTTTATCTGCGCCTTTTTTATTTTGATGCCTTCATTTAAAAAATGCAGTTGACTTGCATCCAATATGAGAATCGAATTTTTCTCATTTTTGATGCTTATTACCTTAAGTTAGGAGATAATTAAATGAAATATATTTTTATTTGCATTAAAAATCCATAACCATTAAAGTTCTTGAGTGAAAGCTCGAATTTAAATGTGTTTGTTTATGGAAGGAAATTTATTATATGTAATAAAATTAGGTGTGCTTAAGTGATAGGGGCCTTGGTTTACACACAAACATTTTCTCTTTAAAACTTTCAGGTATTTTATGAACTCACAATCACTCCTGTAAGAATTAAAATTCATAAACTTCTCCTTATCTTAATTCCAAATCTTATTGTTAATTTTAAAGAAAATTACAATGAAAGTTGATTATTTGTATTAATTCTTAATTTGTTTTTATCACAGGTTGTAGTTTCTAATAGGTTAGTTACTTCTCCTTGCTGTATTGTTACAAGCCAGTATGGATGGAGTGCAAATATGGAAAGAATCATGAAAGCCCAAGCTTTAAGAGATTCTAGCACCATGGGCTACATGGCAGCCAAAAAGCATCTAGAAATTAACCCTGACCATCCCATCATTGAAAATCTCAGGCAGAAGGCTGAAGTTGACAAAAATGATAAATCAGTGAAGGTAAGAATTCTAATTTTCTTTTTTAAGTGATATATTATTCTGTTTAGATAAGAGTACAGAGTCTAATAGATATCTTAATCAAAAATAAATTTTATACAACTGCTAAATATCTTAAATTTCAGATATTATTCTCTTGTTTCTTGAAATTAGCAACCAATATATAAAACTTGTTCTTAATTTTCTCTAAGTCCAGGAGCTATTCAAATTATATTTCTAATGGATGTTTAATTTTTGTAGCTTAGATTAGCTAAATTATTACAACTATAAGTAAGGGAAGATAATTGTTCTGGTTATATATCAGCTTACATGTTTATCAAGAAATTCTTTAAGTGGGGAATGTTAGGCAAATTGAAGTAGTTAAGATAGCTAACCTATTTCAAAAGGACAACATAAAATTTGTTCTGAAAAATTGCTATACATAAAGCATGAATGTATTTTGTTAGACAACTTGAGGAGTTTTGGCAGTGATTTTATACCTTCAAAAATGTGGAAATTTTCCACCTTATAAAACTACAGGGTAAAGTAACAAGTCCAATATTTTTGAAATGAGAAATTTTCTAATGATTAACAATAATTTTCATCGGATGGATGAATAAATGACTTATTAGTGGAAATTAAACGAACTCGCTAATATAAAATAAAAAGAAAAGAGTAAATAAAATAGAACAAATAAAATTAGTGAATGAATTGGTAGACAAATGAATGTAAACAATTAATAAAAAGAATGAATGAATTGGGAAATTAATGTGAATAAATAATGCATGCGAGATTTATAAAATAAAAGTATTGGTAAATGAAACTATTTCACTTAGCACCACATGCACTTGACAAATTATATTGAACATTTAAAATCAAAATGAATAAATACTGCACTAGACAGCAATAGATCTCAATATTTAAGATACTATTAAAAATAGTTTTTTAATACATTTATATAAACTAAAAATGCTACAATACATATATCAAATTTGAAAAATTAGAATTTTTTCGTTGATCCTTAAATCTTTCTATTTGTTGACAATTAACTGAAGGTCTGGGAACTAAGTTAAAATAAAGCTCTATAGTTGCATATAGAAAATGCAAATAAATGAGCTATTTTCAGTTACTTTTAATTTTTTAAGATTATTTTTCAGTATTTAAAGCTCAAGTAATTAAGTCTAAATTTTTTCTAAATCTTTATTTCTTCAGGATCTTGTAATGCTGTTGTTCGAGACTTCTCTCTTGTGCTCTGGTTTTGCTCTGGAAAACCCCCAGACTCATGCCTCAAGAATTTACCGAATGATCAAATTGGGATTGGGTATTGATGAGGATGAGGCAACCAGCTCTGCTCAAGAAGCTATGGTTGAAGAGATGCCTGCTCTTGAAGGAGACGATGAGGATGCATCCAGAATGGAAGAAGTTGATTAAGTTACTTAGGACTTATTAAAATTAATAAATTCAGGCTGTGTGCTGAAGTGATATGGACATTTTTTTGAAATGAAGGAGAGATTGTAAATATACATAGATGTTTCTTTATTTAATATTTCGCCATTCCATTTATTGTATATTCATTTTCTTTACTTGGAATAAACCTGTCAGTTGCTATAATTTTTCAGATTATTTTTTTAACACAAACATGCCACTGTTTATGTTAAGGCATTTTGTTCTGGTACTTAATTGTTGTCAACTTCAAAATCTGTTAGGAAGAACCAAAATTATTGCATATTTCATGTGTAGTAAAACTAGTTAATGATTTAGATTTGGTTCACAAGAAATTTTCTTTCTAGGCCCCATATCTAAATCTCTTGCTCTCCTCATTTGAGAATCCATGCCCTTTTTTCAAATCAGTTTAAACTTCTGTTAACACATTAGGAGCGCATGAACTCTTGGAAGGACGGCGACAGGTTCACTGTCCTCTTGGGACATAATTAAGTCATATCTTCGGCTGTCCTCTTGGGGGAGAATTCAAGATTGACTATTTAAAAGAAAATCTTTTAATTTTTTCCCCTTTATCTATGTTATAAAACTCTGAATGCTGAAGGAATTAATCCTTCGTACACTGTTCAACTGCATAGACTCGATAAAAATAAAACAAACCTCCCATTGTTCCTCATTTATCTCGCAGATAAAGAGGAAAACCTTAAAATTTGGTATCTGGACTAAATTGGGAGTTTCAATGTCAAATTTGTACCTTTTGAGGAAAAAAGATTGTATAGTGTTATAGCTGTCGACAATTTAATCACTCGTCTTTACCTTATCCGAATGAAGTCAGCATTGACATGTTAAAGGGATTAAAGATAAACAATCTTTGTAAAAAAAATCCTGCACTTTAATTCAAATGTTACATTATGATCCTGCACTTTAATTCAAATGTTACATATAAATACTACGACTGCTTTGACATCACTTAAATTAACTTTAGAAAAACAGCAAAAATATGCATGTGATTTTTTATGAACTTTACTTTTTTTGAAGGGGGAGGAAGAGTTTGGATTTAATTTCCACTTCAAGGAAGATTTATTTAGGAAATGCAGAAACTTATTCTCATTCTAGTAATTTTCTTAGAAATTACTTCCCACTTGGAAATCTTAAATTTGTAAAAAAATGCATTTGTCATGTTTAAGATACTCAGGCCCAAAATCATAAATGTCAACATATGATGGAATTATCTTAGTATCTATTCACATCAATTAGTAGAAATGATGGTTTAAAATTGTTTTCATGAAATGGTAATATGCAGGGCTGTTTAGTCGGCTGGCCCCTTTACCCCATTCCGTTAACTACTTTGATTCAGCTTTAAGTCCCTAGTTCATACTAGGCTGACATGACCTGAGGGAAATTAAGTTGCACAAAATTTTTATTTCTAGGAGCTGGACAATTGCAAAAACCCGCAATTCCCTATTTTGCAAATAAGAATGTTTTGGAAAAAAAAAGAGCAAATTGCTTTCTGGTTCATTAGTGCTTTTTGGTTCATGAATATGTTGTGCAAAGTTGTTAAAACAGTTATTCCTCCCTTTGAAATATTTGTAGGTTGTAGTTTGTTTTTAGCAGGGATGTGCTAGCCTAGCTGCTACAAAAGATTGCAACATGTTTTTCCTGCTCTAAATATAACAAAATTTTGCTCTGAAAAATGCAGTTTTCTATTGAATATTGTGGTCCTTTCAAAATATTAGATAGTTTTTGCAGGTTAGGCATACAATTTAAGAGTTTCAGCTGTTTTTTAAGATTTAGACTTCATTTTAAAATCCAATTGCATCCACTGTTGCAAAGATCATTTTAGTTGACTGTGTGATGCTGCTACTTATTTTCAACCATTCTTGTTTTTTCGGTAGGAAAATGCTTACTGTCTGTCTACGTATTGTGCGCCTTGCAGTCATGATCGCTTCCACTTGAAAAAGGGGTGATAGAATAAGGAGATGCACTTGCCGGGTGCTTTCGCTTCTTACTTCTTGTTGAATGTTACTTCGCATTTCCCCCATATTTCCCCCACTTTAACAATCTTTTTATTATTTTATTACATTTTGCGATCCCTTCAGGATTTTTTTTTCTTAGAGATTTCTCGACTTAACCCCTTCAGTCGGAATTATGAAAGTCAACCAAAAATGGCTTCTTTTGGTAAGCCTAGTACCATGGCAGAGCGTATCTTACAAAATTTGAAGTTTATAGGTGAAAAATTAAGAGTTATGACATCCAATTTTCCAGATATATATTTTAAAATATATATTTCGGTAAAAAACACCATGCAAACTTAATCGTAGATAATGAGACGATTTTATACTTTTTAAATAATCAGTAAAAAAGATCGCCTTTGTGACGAGGATCCATAGTTTGAAAAAGTGCAGTATATCGTACACCAGGTCTGAAGGGGTAAATTCAAATTTTTTTTACTCATTTAAAAATTCAGATTGCATCAGCATTTGCAAAACTCGATAATTTTCGCTGACTATGTGATTAACTGCCTTGTCATTACTAATTTTGTATTGCACCATTATTTTTAACCATTCTTATATTTTGTTTTTGGTCGAATACCTATATGCTTGTATTTTTGTCTCGTCTACATGGGAAATTATTATCCAGTTCATTCAAGTTAATTACTAATTTTGTATTGCACCATTATTTTTAACCATTCTTATATTTTGTTTTTGGTCGAATACCTATATGCTTGTATTTTTGTCTCGTCTACGTCGGAAATTACAATCCGGTTCATTCAATCTAATTAAATCTGTAAAAATTAATTTTTTATGAGTCTTTACCATCTTTTTCTTGAAATTTTAGAAATTTAAAATTTATCTAATTTTAATTCGACACTTTTAAGATGGCGATAGAAGGGAAAAAAGTGGTATTTCTACTGTTATGAAAATGAATGTGCAGACAAAGTTTCTCAACTAGACATTTCACCACATTTTTAGCCTATCTTTAAATTTTGGTAATCACGATAGTTATTTAAATAGCAAAATATGCAATTAATAATTGAAAAAAAACCTTTAATTTTTTTTCACATGTGTTTTTACATTTCTTTTATAACACATTTTAAAATCAGTTCCTTACATTGTAATGTTTTGAGACGTAATAAATACGAAAAATTTATTTTATGCACTTAATTAACTATACAGGGTGTCCACTCCAATCGTGGACCAATAGCTAATTTCTAAACCATTAGAGACAAGCATATAGTTTATTTGGGAAAACATCTCCAAATTATGAAAGGAATTTTGTGTCTATTCAATGTTTTTCAAAAAATCAAATTTTGAAAGAGTTACGAAATTTAAATTTTTATACAGCCCCCAATCCTATTAACCATATTTAGTAAAACATTCTTGACACTGTAACGTTTAAAACTAAAAAAAATCACTCTTCTACGACAAAAATTGACCGAGTTATGACGTTTTGAAAAATCAAGATTTTGCATTGTTTCATGACGTCATCGAGAGATCGCTTAAAGGACCGTATGCGAAATCCTTCAAAATCTTGATTTTTCAAAACGTCATAACTCGGTCAATTTTTGTCGTAGAAGAGTGATTTTTTTTTAGTTTTAAACGTTACAGTGTCAAGAATGTTTTACTAAATATGATTGATAGGACTGGGGGGCTGTATAAAAATTTAAATTTCGTAACTCTTTCAAAATTTGATTTTTTGAAAAACATTGAATAGACACAAAATTTCTTTCATAATTTGGAGATTTTTTCCCAAATAAACTATATACTTATCTCTAACGGTTTAGAAATTAGCTATTGGTCCACGATTGGAGTGGACACCCTGTATATCAAATTATTTTTAAATTCAGAACTAAATGTGCACTAAAGTGGCAATGTATTAAGTAAAGTAAATGAGTGAAATTTATATTAAAAAAAAGTTAACCGGATAGGACTTTTCAGCAAGAAAAAATATTAGCCACACAGAACACTAAACTATGATTAAGGGAGTATGGAATATTTAATTGGAGTTCTGACGTTTTTGCGTTCTTTTAAAATTATTTTTATGTCTGGTACATGTTTTTTAGTATCATACACGTATATGGGTCAATCCATGCGAAATCATACAGGGGTCATTCCAGGGTTGGGGTTTCGGACGTCCAAAACTGGTTTTGGACAAGACAGGTGGGTTTTACTGTTCAAAACTGTCAAAGTGTCTTAAAGTGTCTAAAGCATGGCAAAAGGGTTTTAAGTTGACTAATTTCTATTAGCTGTAATATTAGTAATGCATACATCTTAGTTTCTTAGTAATAATTAGTTGTGATTAATTAAAATTTGACAATATTTAATTATATTAGTAATTTTAATATACGTTAAAAAAATGAACAATTTACTCATAACTCCACTGCATAAAAATTTCATAAAATGGGAATTTGTAGTACTTAAAAAAAAACATTCTTGAAGCAGATAATTTTAGCTCCATTAACTCAAAATGTGTAAAAATAAGTCTTTTGTGGTTTCTTTACAATAATGTTTAAAGTGATGTTCAAATAATTTTTTTAATCTTAGATTGAAGAATAATAAACTGATGATAAACTGTTTTTCACTACTCAAGAAAATTTTTCTATTTTTGATTTTTGTTTTTAATACTGTGTATTTTGTTTCTAACAATATATATACATTAAGGGCTCGGGCGTAAATAGTGGTATCTCACAAACTCGAAAAGACGTATTGTTTCAAATTAAAGAATCAAAAATCACTTGTAAAACTGTAATTAAATATACCCGAGACACACAGCACTTAATCAATGCACTGACTTCATTTTTTAAATAGAAAAAACTTGCTACAGTAATGTCTCGAAGCAGTAAATCCATATTTAAAATAAAGTTTTTATTTCTTGAAATGCTAGTTACCATTTTTTACAACCGAGCCCTTCATATGTGCAGGGTGTCCGCGCACCTGGAAAGTCATGGAAAGTCAGGGAAAGTCATGGATTTCATATATGATCGAAATTGGTCATGGAAAGTCATGGATTTCAGCGAAAAATGTCCAAAAGTCATGGAAACTGACTGTTTATCATGGATTTTAGCGCTCAGGATCGGTGGTTATTTCTCCCGATCTCGGAAGAACAAAAAAAAAAAAAAAAAATCCATCGTCATTCTGCTTCGTTATTGCAAGGTTCCCGCGACTTTAAAAAGTCCTTGAATTTCATTTGGTCTTTCAAGAGATCTGGAAAGTCCTTGAAAATTTTAAAATGTCCTTGAAAACTCTAAAGGTATTATTTTTCGTAGAAAATGTGCCGAAAAATCGGCGATCTTCGAACGTTCACGATCGTGCTCCTGCAAAAAAATTGTGTCCATCGAAAAATCGGCAATCGTCGGGATTTCGAAATCGGGAGCCGTTTTTTCAAGACGAAATTTAAAAAAAAAAAAAAAAAAACATACCCCGAGAAGTTTTATTTTTGCGCACAATCGGCAATCGTTAAAAGTTCGCGGTTAGGCGCTGCTTTTTCGTTTCGCTTTACTTTTAAAACAATTTAGAAATAGAATAATCAGGATTGGATTTTTATACAAAAGAATATCTTTAACAAGTTAAACATGAGCTTTTCTGAAAAATACGTTTTTGCTGGTATCTTAATGATTTTCTTTCAACAAAATTTACATTTGTCTGGTGGATTAAAATTATTTTTCGAATTTTTTGCTTCCATGATCATTTTTTTTTAGAAATACAGGGACAGAAATACGTGTGTAATGGGTTTTGTACAACTTATTTTTTATTTATTTATTTATTTTTGGTTGACATTCTAACATTGAGCACGTGCTTCGCCGAAAATGGCGTGCCATTGTCAAGTCTTCAATCCTTTTGCATCCTGTAAATACTTCAATTATTTTGATATTCTGAAGCTATTTTTATGTTGTGCTACGTTAAATATACTCATTGTTCATTTTATTTTAATAATTTATTTATTTTTGAACTCAAATTTTAGCTCTTCCAATTTATTGGTTTCTAATAGTTTTTAAGAAAACACCGAACTTTTAAAGACAAAGTGCTTCCTTGACTTTTCATTTGTTTATTTAATTACAAAATACAGGCACGTTTTTCCTCGAGTTCGAAAAAATCGAGTAAAAGCTGTAATTTCAAAAGAAAAAAAATCACCATTTTTTCTTGGAGGGGGAAAGAGAAAAGAATAGGGGGGGGGGAATAGAATACATTTTGCATGCACAGACTGGCAAAATAGGGTGATCACATTATATTCTGGTCTTATTCTGAAATTATAAATTTTCTTCATTGAAAAAAAAAAAAGATTTGTTGTCTGATTGTTTTTATGCTTAAACAAATAGAAAATGTTGGTGTTTACCATTTTTACCATTCCTTTGAATTTACACTTGAGTAAGCCAAAGAATTGCTTCCAATCTACCTTTCCCTAAAATTTTCTTTTTCATATTGATGAAAAATATTTCACGATTTTTAGGTTTTTCATATTAAATCTGTAAAGAATCTGTACTGTTCATCAACATTTACATCACTTTTGAAATTAATCTTGATTTTTGTGCAGACCCTTTCTTAGAAGTTAATTCCTGGAAATTTTTTTAAACCTCCTTAAAAAGTACTTGAATTTTATTTTTAAGATTGTAGGGGAACCTTGTATTGGGTGCAATCTGATTAGTCTTAATAACAGTTTCAAACAAGTTGCATTGTGTTGACCAATCAGATGAATACTCAACGTTAAAACCCGTGAGCGGCGAATTTTCCGAAACTGTGCATGTGCGGCGGACTTTGTCCCCTGACTGACAATAGAGCATGTGATGCATTTATTCAATTTGAATTTTACACTTTCATACTTCTGCTTTGGGGGATAATAAGTTGTTTTGACTTTTAAATGTTGCTAAATCCTTGTACTCATTTTTTTGTATCAATAAATTGTTGCACATGATCTGTGTCAGATATATTTAGTTAAGTTCTTTTTTTAGCTTTGGTTAAATTTATTTGCATAGCCGAAAAAAAAAAGAATAGTTTCGAAAAGCAAAATTACACTGTCTTACACCTTATATTGATATTTATGCTCTATTTTGATGTCAGCGTCAAATGAAATAGTTAAAATTGTAAGTCATGGAAAATTGTTCGCAAAAGTCATGGAAAGTCAGGGAAAGTCATGGATTTGAAAAGTCCAGGTTGAGCAGATACCCTGTATGTGTATATAATTTCTCAAGGAAAAAAAAAAAAACATCCTAGCTTGCAAATATTTAGAAAAACTTATCAACATTTTTCAAGGATCAGTAATGATTTAGTGTCTGATTATGAAATGTCACTTTTGTCATTTACTTGTACCTACAATAACCTAAGGAATTTTTAAAACAATTTTGGAAATTCCATCAAGTTGAAGTTCAGTTTAGTATAATGCAAGCAAGAATATAAATTCCAAAAAAAAAAAAAAGAAACAGAAGGGGGGGGGGGGGGAGGGGAGAGAAATGGAAAAAGAAAGTATATCACAGGCTTCTTTTGTGAAACATGAACAAAAAGAAAGAA
The DNA here is from genome assembly GCA_038373865.1 of Uloborus plumipes. Lineage (NCBI taxonomy): Eukaryota > Metazoa > Arthropoda > Arachnida > Araneae > Uloboridae > Uloborus > Uloborus plumipes. Next base: position 97,096 of record JAXGGA010002634.1, on the reverse strand, counting down.
ATGGTGACATCATCAAAAGATGTCTAGACAAGGTGGAGCTAATAAAACCACTGAAACCAATATTTTGTTTGTATTTTATCAGAATTTTATTTATTTATTATCTCCCTCTATTGCATCTATATTTAACACTATAAATCTCTATCTACACCCTCATTTGCATCTATATTTAAAAGAAGTTTAGCTAGTATTAAAATATAAACTTATGAGAACTAATTAATTTTTTAATGAAGAATAGTAACTTTTAAGTAGCTAGATTAGTATCTGCTGAAAATCTTATTTTTTTTTTTATGTACATAGTTAAATGTTTACATCAAATAAATTAAGTCTTAACTTCAAGTATAATTTTGTGCTTTTGATATTTGTTCAAAATATAAAATTGTACTAAAAATGTAGTTTTGGACAGAACGGTTTAAACCGTGGTTTTTACCGTTCTGTCCAAAACCTTGCCAACCCTGGGTCATTCCATATAAAGTCAACAAATGGGCCGTGCCGCACCATTTTTGATTTTGATGATATTTGGTAGGTAATATGCACCAATATTCTATACTTCCAAACTGTTTTATTTTTTTCTAGAAAAAATTTTATTCTCGAGATACAGTATAGTCATTTTTTTGCTCCGCCGATGAGTAAAATTCGGCATTTTTGATATTTTTTCTAAGAGCTCTGGTAAATTTATTTAAAATGGTAGAAAGATTAAACATGACTTATTTTAAAGATAAAAGAATGAACTTTGATTTGTGCATAAAACGAAACGGTTTTAAGTTAAGCCAAAACTTCACTAGATAGCGTTTTATACAGGCTGTTTCATTTGATCAAAATCCTTGGGATAAAAACGGATAGATGTCGCCTAGCGACATCTATCGAATTTTGTGGTAACTAACATTATATACAAATCAGATAATAAAAGACAAAATTAAAATTTAATTTGTTGGCGACCAGGGGCGGACTAGCTCCCCCATGAGGGCGCAAACCCAAACCTCCAAAGGGCGCACTTCGAAATAGCACCCCGCCCCCCCCACACACACATTTTCCACGGCAATTATCCGCAAGGGTCTTTTTTTTTTTTTTTTTTTTTTTTTTTAACAGCAAAATTAAGTTCGGTATAATATATGTTACAGAAGAGTTCTTTGTCGCACTACTATTCCTATATAGATTGTATGTGTTTCAGAACTTACAATACAACACAAATGTGTAATCCTGTTCCTATCTTCATTGTTTGTAACATTTTTTATACACAATACGATTCATTTTAAGCAAAACACAATTTTTATCTTCTTTTTATCACTTATTTTTAGCCTTTTTTCGTTATCCGTGATACCCTTGCCACCCAATGCCTACTGCGCGGATAATTGGGAGTATATCGTAGTTAAATTATATAAGTTAAACCAAGGCTTCACTAGATAGCGTTTTATACAGGCTGCTTCATTTCATCAAAATCTTTGGGATAAAAACGGATGCATGTCGCCTAACGACATCTATCAAATTTTGTGGTAACTAACATTATAAACAAATCAGATAATAAAAGACAAAATTAAAATTTAATTTGTTGGCGACAATTTTACAATTTGGCATTCAATTCTATTTTATTATATTTTAACGTCATTTAATAGCTCGTTCGATTTGTTGGTTTATTCTGCATTTTAACGGCTTGTTTTAATTCGTTAGCGAATTATTATTCATTTTAATTGATTCTAATTATTAATCAACTATGAAACGACACTGGCACCGCAGAGCGATAAATGGCGATTTTGGAACGATAGTTCCATCAAAACTTTTGATGAGTTCAGATGGTCAAATTAATTTATTTGGCTTTTTTTTTACATTTTAATGGACATTTTGGAATGACTATGGCACTAATATCTTGAAAAGCACATCAAGAATTGGTTCTCCGTAAAGCTTTTGAGAATATTTCAATAACCGAGATCTTTGGTAGTATGTACGTTTCAGTTATAGGTACGTTTTTTTAACTTGGCGATGTATTTTCTTACCGCCTAAGCGAAGATTAAAATTTTAAGCTTGCATGGTTGCTTCTTTTCTCTTATTTTGCATTTTAATTTAAATTTCAATGATAATAATGGCTCGATATTGATATATTTATTAAACTTATTATGTTACATGCTAATGGAGCTTTTAAAGTTGATTTGGCGAGTTTTTTAACAAGAATTCTCACATTATTTCGCAGCTTTTTTTTCAGTTGGCCCATTATTTTACTTTCAAGTATTAAACGTATGTGTGAAATTAGAAACAAAAAAGGGAAGATTTCGGTGATTGGAAGTCTGGTTATCTTTCCCTATTGGCGTTAAATCTTAGTGGCCAATTTATGAGCGAGGGAAATACTTCCTTCGCAAACATAAACTAAAGAGCAACAAAATAAAGTAATTATCGCCAAAAATTTGGCAACCACACCAGATTCCCAATTATCGAAATGTTATCAATGTGTGAAATTTAACATAAAAAGAACATTACCTTTTAATGTTGTGTAAATGAAAACAAAATTTTTCAGTTGGTCGTCGTAATATTGTAGTTTTTTTTTATTTTTTTCGTACTTGTATTGCTCTTTAGTACCGAGCGGTTATACATGCTCATTTCGTTGTTACTAAAAAAATTAATATATTTTGTAATCAATCGTCTTTTCGTTGTACACCATCGTTTCATTACGGTAAATTTCATTCTGGAGTATCAAAATGAAAAAATGAACTGTCTCGACGAATAGATTCGCCATTTATCGCTCTGATGCGCCAACGCCATCAAAATGAACATCTGAACTTTTGCGTAGCAATTAAGATCGTGTGAGCAACAATAATGAAGCAAAATAGTAAATAGAACAATACTATTTCATTGCTACATTTTTATTTATCGGCTGCGAAGAAAAGCGTATATTTTATTAATGCAGAGATGTCAAAATTGAACGCCATTGCTATATGTTGCTAATTCGAAGAAAGTAAACAATGAATGAATGTCGTATGACTGAATCATGAGTTGCGACCAACTTTACCTGAAAAGGGAATTTATTTCCCCTAAAAAGCAGTACTAAGAGGGCCTTCGGCATCAATTCACTCTGTACTCCACTTCAGTTAACTATATCAATATTTTTTAACCCTTAAAGATAGGATAAACATCACATTTTCTACAGCAGAAACAACATGCTAATAAATGTAAACAAACACATCATTCAGCGCTCTCTAGCGGGCAAATCTTTACCATTGATGTTTTGAGTAATGAAGCAGCCTGTATAAAACGCTATCTAGTGAAGCCTTGGTTAAACCTGCATAATAAATGGGTGTGAATATTTGGGTGTGGGTGAGTATGCTTCTTATACAAATCCACAGTTTGCGTCGGATCTTTACCAAATTTCGTACTAAAGTCCTTAGCTGCTCAGAAATTCACATTGAAGATTTTCGGAACTCGAAAAAAATCCAAAGAGCTCAAATTTAAATTTTGAGCCATACTGCCTGGTTAGCCAGTTTCGTAGGATTATATTGGGGAAATAACAACAATAAGTTTCCGTCGGATCTTTGCCAAATTTGCCACAAAGGTTTTTCAATACTCAGAAATTTCACATGGAGGGGGAGATACTTGTGTTTAAAAACAATTTAAATTTTGAAATAGCTATTCCTTCACTTTGGCGTGAAATTGTACGCAGTTTTTTCTTTTATTTGAGCCTGATTGGTGAACATGCGTCTTTTGGCAAAACTTTTATTTTCACGGTAGACCGTGCAATGCCTGAGAAAACAAATAGTAATATACAATGACGATGTTTATTCCTCTCATTTCTCAATGAAAGTTATATTTTTTACGAGCGTGTTACATTCTGAAATGTTTTACGGAAATTTTTTACTTACTCTCATGCAGGGTCTCCAATAACGCGAAAATAATAATAAAAGCAAAATTTAGATAAAATCATTTTTATTAAATTGATTTAAGGCTAACAAGAGTAAATCCTTTAAAATAATACACCAATAAATAAAACTTTCTGTTCACAGTAATACCTCTCGCTCTATTTTAAACGCGTTTATTTTCATTAAAAGATTAAAGTTACTTCTTTAGTTACATTTCTTTGCCTTATTAACAAAAATAGCATTACTTATTTGTGATTTCTGTCTCAAACGCTTTTAAAAATTCTAGATTCTGGTATTCTTAAGCAAATTAAGAATCTGACCTAACTGTCATGAGTTAAACCCTCCAAAACCATTGCTAGTACTTTCCAAACTTGTCGCTCATTAAGTCAGATAAGTCAAGTGAATTCGGAAGTTTGAAAAAAAAAAAAAAATAATAATTTTCATAATTTGCGAGCCCTCTATTCAGAAATAAATGGGCTTCATAACCAAGCTTCATCCTGCACTAAATGGTTACATATTAGCTATTGTACTTAAAATACAGAAATTGTTTTTTTAGCCTACTTTCCCGTAAAAAATAAAAGAAAGACGAAAAAGGTATTAAAAGTAGCTTAATGCATCTAAAAAATATCGCCAAGTCTAAAAAATATCGCCAAGTTAAAAAAATAAAAAGGTAAAATGAATATCGAAAAATTAAAAATTTGAAAGTAGGGTATTGAGATGGGGAATTTGTCTGTCGGTCGGTCGGTCTGTCTGTCCCCCCCCTAATAACTTTTGAATGAACATTCCGATTTGGACAAACTTTTTTTTGTTGGAAAGATCTCGGCGAGTACAGCTAATTCCCGTATTTGATTTTTTGATTTGAACAATTTTTGGTTCAACGTTGATCCGTTCAAACAACCTGTCCCTCGATGCTAACTTTTGAATGAACAGTCCGATTTGAACAAACTTTTTTTTGTTCGAAAGATCTTTTCAAGGATATTTCATTCTCGTATGTACATTTTCGATTTGAACAATGTTTCGTTCAACATTGAACCGTTCAAACAAGCTGTCACCCCTAATAACTTTTGAATGAACAGTCCGATTTAAACAAACTTTTTTTTGTTCGAAGCATCTCGGCAAGGATACTTTATTACCGTATTTAAATTTTCAATTTGAACATTTTTGGTTCAACATTGAACCGTTCAAGCAACCTTTCCCCACCTTATAACTTTTGAGTGAACCGTCCGAATGGAATAAACTTTTTTTTGTTCGAAAGATCTCGGCGAGTACAGCTCATTCCCATATTTGATTTTTCGATTTGAACAATTTTTGGTTCAACTTTGAACCGTTCAAATAACCTGTCCCGCGATGCTAACTTTTGAGTGAACAATCCGATTTGAATAAACTTTTTTTTATTCGAAGTATCTTATCAAGGATACTTCATTCCCGCATCTACATTTCCGGTTTGAACAATTTTTCGTTCAACATTGAACCGCTCAATCAAGCTGTCACCCCTAATATCTTTTGAGTGAACAGTCCGATTTAAATGAACTTTTTTTTTTTTTTGTTCGAAGGATCTCAGCAAGGATACTTCATTACCGTATTCAAATTTTCCATTTGAGCATTTTTTTGTTCAACATTGAACAGTTCAAGCAACCTTTCCCCACCTAATAACTTTTGAGTGAATCGTCCGAATGGAATAAACTTTTTTTGTTTGAAAGATCTCGGAGAGGCTTTCCCATACATTCCCATATTTCGCTTTTTTGATTTGAACCATTTTTCGTTCAATATTGAACCGTTCAGAAAAAAAAAATTAACATTAACGTCTACGGGGAATTTAAGTTGAATGTTGATCCTGAACTTAAAGTCGGATTTCCCTCAAACTAACTTTGTAAAAAAATGGTTTTGATAAATCTGTACCTCAGAACCAGACTAACGTAAGTCCATTTTCGTCATTTTTCGGTAGAGGGGAAAAACGATTGTCGAATACATCGTTTTTCCCCTCTACTGAAAAATGACGAAAATGGACTTACGTTAGTCTGGTTCTGAGGTACAGAAATAATGTTTGTAAAGTACTTTTCTGAGTAATCTTCTGTGAGGACTCTGATTCCGACTCCGACTCCGCGAACATGGCGGAAATGCAGGCTCAGAAAAAAAATGACTGAACATACAGACGATTTTTTGTTTATTTATTCATTTGTTTTATTTTATTTATTATTATTATTATTATTTTTTTTTGCAGACGATTTTTTTTGTAACAAAAATTTTTCATTCACGAGAACATTTTATTCTTTATTTATATTTAACAACTGGCAACGGGTTAAAAGTGAAATTCGAGACATTTTATTAACGGACGAGTTTTTTTTTCTTTTTTTTTTCTTTCTTTGATAAAATGTGTTTTGAATGCTATTTGTACTTTTATTTATTTATTTATTTTAATATTAGTATTATTATTTTTTTTCTGAAAACGATGGAGGATTTTTTCTACGGAGGAACTGTAACAGTTACACTCTTTAAAAGGTGCGACAAAACTTTATTTATTCGTTAATTACTTTTTACGTGTCCATTTCATCTGATGAGAGGGGTATATTTTTCTTTTAGTAATCAGCTTTGGGTGCTATAAAGGTATGTTTGACATAATTTTTAGTCTCAGATAATCAAGAGAATAATGATCATATGCGAGAATGCCGATGTCGATGTACGGGAAAGTAGGCTCGTTTAGTTCTTGACAGAACTTCTTGTTCAATTTATTGTTTACCTTCGAAAAGTTGTGCGATTTATAAAGAATTATGGTGTTGGCGTATATATAGATTCAGCGGTTTAAGGGTATTATCTGCGGTATTTTTACTTACTTACTGGTTTTTTGATGATCCGCTTACTATTAAAATGCTCATGAAAATAGGAAGAAGCCAGTCAATCATCTTACACAATATTCAGTAAATCATTATTTAATTTTATTTTAGGCAAAACTGAACATTTTTGTCGGTAGTACACGTTTTTCAGTGCAATATAATTCAATTGCTTACTCATGCAGCTTTCTCACATCATAAAAATACCTGTCTGAAGAATCTTTTGACAACCGATTTCTCTAACCAACATCACCACACATGAATTCGTAACCTCAGTCAAGGTATATTGACACTTTGACTTGACACACACACACAAAAGAGAGGAAAACACACAAAAATAAGAGCGCTCACTTTGGTTTAAGACCGTACTACATATCCCTTTTAAGGTGCTATGAATTCAAAATTAATTTTTTACGCTATTCATTTGAACCTTGTTCTGAAACGTTCATTAAGTACTTCACGCGCTTCGAGTAAAAAAAAAAGCACCAAAGGAGCACAGGTTCAAAGACGCATAGCCCAGGGGAAGATGTTTTTTTTTTTGGTTAAAAATCCTCCTTCCAGACTACCTATCACCTGTTAATCAAAAGTTAATTATAACAGGTACATTTGCTTAAAATTATTCGTATTGGGGGCGGGTGGGGGGCAATGAATTAAAGCACAATATTAATTATAATCTCCTACAGCAAACTTTTATAGACTGTTTCATTCGTTTGGAATTAAAAGAGGAGGGGGGGGGAGGGAGGGCACCAAGTCAACTAGATTCGAGGGTGCATTGATACATAGGCCGAAGGGCGCTCACTTTGTTTTAAGACACCCCCCCCCCCGACTGGACTGCCTTGTTTCATACCCTCCGAAAGTAAGGTGGGAAAAAACGAAGGCGCACAGGTTCGAGGGCGCAAAGGCGTACGTGTTGGAAGGCGCTGTATTTTTTTTTTTTTTGGCAAAGATCCCCCTTTCCGACAACCTATCACGTCTGTGATGCAATAAATAAAAGTTAACTAGCTGCCAGGGCAGCTAGATTAGCTTCCTGCGGCATGTTGATGCATAACGTCCCCCCTCTCTAACTTTTACCTCATTCTGAAGTTTTATTTGATATAATTTAATGTTCATTCGATTTCAAGACGTACCACGAACGTGGCCCGGCGTTGCACGGGCACTTCGTGCCCTGAAAGTAGTGAGGAAAATGTCAAAAAACTACTCCCCGCCAAGGCGGCTCGCTAACAGGCGCTTCACGCCTTTACTTTTTTCCTGTATAAAAAAAATCATTCGAATTATTGAGATGCTTCGCGCCTTCAAGATGGTGAGGAAAGTTTCAGTAAGTTCAGCTCAGGCGCGGATCCAGAGTGGGGTCATGGGGATCATGACCCCCCCCCTTAACCGACCAAATATAGCAAAAAATTGCATTTTTGGGACTTATTTTACGAAAAAACTGCCAAACCACCCCATTTTTGCACAAAAATTGCACTTTGACCCCCCCCCTTTCCGAAAATGACCCCCTCCTTAACCAGAAGCTGGATCCGCCCTTGGTTCAGCTCGCTCAAAGGAGAAAAAGCAGACATTGATACTCAGTTTTTAATATAAGTAGATGGCTCTTCAACAAATGAATGTTTCAAAATATTACAAGTAGCTAGCGATAAAAATACTATGTAAGGCAGGAATTCAAGTGAAACACGGACGATCGCAACTCACCAATGCAATCGCAAATTTCAAAATTTGGATTCAAGTGAAACGAATTCACTTGAATTCGACTTACAGTAGCGGTTGCAATATGCGATCGCCTCGAAGCGACTGCAATGGTGTTTCACTTGAATTCGGCCCTAAGTCGCCCGCTTATGAGTTTCGTGTTTGATTTAGTTAAGCCTTCATTCAAAATTCTCATTTTCATTTTTATTATTGTTTCATGGCATGGCAACCACGTTTTGCAATGCAAGAATGGATTTCATATTTAAGCATTTATTAGGCTTAATCTCTTTAAACTTGACTATTTATTAATTGATATCTTCGCTAATTAAAATCGTATAATTATATAGATTGAAACTAATGAAGCTTGAAAAATTACCTATCTATCGGTACCTGGTTCGACTTTCAGTTCATTGGCGTTCAGGAGAAAGAAGCGTGACATAGAAAGATAGTTAGAAAGAAAGATAGTTAGAAAGAAAGATAGTTAGAAAGAAAGATAGTTAGAAAGATAGTTAGAAAGATACTCAGTTTTTAATATAAGTAGATGGCTCTTCAACAAATAAATGTTTCAAAATATTACCAGTAGCTAGCGATAAAATTACTACATAAGTGGCCCGCTTATGAGTTTCGTGTTTGATTTAGTTAAGCCTTCATTCAAAATTCTCATTATCATTGTTATTACTGTTTCTTAGCAACAATACGTTTTGCAAGAATGGATTTCATCTTACTACTATTATATATGCGAAAGTTTGTATGGATGGATGGATGGATGTATGGATGGATGTATGGATGGATGTATGTTTGTTCCCCTTTCACGCAAAAACTACTGAATGGATTTTAATGAAACTTTTACCATAATGTAGCTTATACATCAGAATAACACATAGGCTATAATTTATAACGATATTCGAAAAAGTTTGATTGGTAGCGCTTTTTTCATTCCAATTTAAGGTACATTTTTCGCATAAATCCGCGAAGGCTTCCAACAAACTAATTCAGTATTTAGTTCATCATCTCAACTCCCTGTCGATAGCTAGAATTGCGTGTATCATTTCCACTTTTCGCATTAAATTTTCAAGGCTTTTCTGAAGTCAAATCAAAAAGTAATTTTTTTTCAGCTTCATTAATAACATCCAGGCTTTCACATAGACATTGGAAACGCTCGCACGTCCGCTTTCTAACCTGCTTTTACCATGATTTGTATTTTAAAACATTTTGTAGTCTTAGTTGTCAGTAGAATATTTATCCTTAAGCAAGGTGTTTTTTATAGTGCTTTGAAACGGGCAAATATTATTTTGTAGAATAAATTGTATTTCTTTATAAATAGATTGTTCACTGCATCAATTATTTTTGTAAAAATGTGTTTTAGAGTATCGGTAACGTAATCGCTTGAAGAAGTTCGCAACTAATAAATGGATCAGGTTCATTGTTTTTCAGTTTGATGGAGCTTAAAATACAACTTAGCGTCATTTCTTAAATTTGTTTTCTTTGATTGGGCACTCTTAGCAGCATCATCTCATCGGCCGATGATCGGCCATTCATCGAAACCCGATAAAATTCTCATCGGCAGATTATCCAATATGTCTCATCGGCCAAACAGAATCCGAGCAGAAAAATCCGATGAGTTTTGCTCGAAATACGATGAGATTTGGAGCAATTTACGAGCAGAACAGTCCCGTGCCGATGAATTTCATCGGGAAACTTGATCGGAGGGACATCGTTTTCCGATGGAATATAGCTCGGCTTATTTTCATCGGGAAAGTTGATCGGAAGGATATCGCTTTCCGATGAAAATTAGCTCATCAAAAACCGTGCTTGGATACTGATCGGAACGATGTCATCGTGCGTTACGGGATGAGTTTACAAGGAGTTCGATGATCGGCCGAGCAAAATCCGATGAGTTGATGCTACTTGGGACTTTCTCGGGGTACTTACAATTGTGCAGTTACTTAGTATCCAATTGAATAGGAATTTTGCAAAATTTGTTGCAAGAAGATTTTAATAACTGAGAGTCTCGGTGATTTTTTCAACTGGAACCAGTTTTTGTGCCAAAGACTACGTAATAATACTTTACTGCTTACATGACGTAACTAAAATAAAACGATAATTGTCTGATATTTATCGACTGCGGCAAAATCTTAATCATCGATATAATACTCCCACATTTGAAAAGTTCAGTTTTTTCCTTTTGTTGGCCGATTTCGTGTGTATCCATTAAAAACCTTTTTAAAATTACGTCAAAGCGTAAAGTAATCCGCACACTAAATTAATACAACACTTAAACAAGACTTGAATTACCATTAATTTGCGTTTTTGCACAAATAATTGTCAAATGTTCCCATTAATTTCAAAATCATTTCGGACAAAAACTTTTTGCTTCTTTTTATGGTCAGTAATAGTATCTCAACATTTGATGACTATTTCTCTGTGACAAAAATTAGTGACATAATAATACTTAATGTATTTTCATAAAGAAGGGAAGGGAGTAAAATTATCCTAGGTTGTACAAAACAGTTACGCAAATTTGGCGACATTTTAAAAATCGCCAAATTCTTTCAATTCATGAAAAGACAAAACAAAGGTGAGTATAAATTGCTTTTCAACATTATTACTGACCCAGGCAACGCCGGGTATTTTTGCTAGTATTTAATCATTTATTAGGCTTAATCGCTTTAAATTTGACAACTTATTAATTTAGATCTTCGTTTATTAAAATCTTATAATTATATAGATTGAAACTAATGAAGCCTGAGAAATGATCTATCTATCGGTACCTGGTTCGACTTTCAGTTCATTGGCGTTCAGGAGAAAGAAGCGTGACATAGAAAGATAGAAAGAAAGATAGTTAGAAAGATACTAAGTTTTTAATATAAGTAGATTATAACAGGTACATTATTGAGTATAGCCATTTTCTTCAATCTTTTATAGATTGCTTTCCGTGCTTCGAACGTAAAGATTAAAAAAAAAAAGGGGGGGGGGGCTTTGTTCACGGCGCAAGGACACACAGACCGGAGGGCGCTAACTTTGGTTGAGATCCCTTTTTAAGACCACCTATCACTTCTGGGGTACAATAAGAACCGCCTTCTGATAACGCTTATTGACTACTTTTTACGTGTTCCAAACGGGAAAAAAGTATAAGAAATAAGTAATTTACTAAAGTTGAAGGCGCACTGGCAGTGTGTGTGTGTGTGTGTGGAGGAGGGGGGGGGGTTAACTGTTCAAACTGTTAGGGGTTGCTTTCAAACCTTTAAAATTAAAAAAAAAAAAAAGAAGGCGCACACGTTTTGAGGTCGCACAGGCCGGAGGGCGCACCTGCCCGCGGGCAGGTGGCCTCTACGGCCAGTCCGCCTCTGTTGGCGACAATTTTACAATTTGACATTCAATTCTACTTTATTATATTGTAACGAGTCCGTAGCACCTTCAACTTTCTTCAAATGAGCATTCCAATCTTGAGGAAGTAACTATAAATTTATTTACAAGTATTTACACTATTTACAATATGAGCAGGAAACAATTGCTAAACATCCAGCAATTAGGTAGCAAAACAGTACACTGTACTCTCAACAGTAACTCAGCACCACGTATCAAACGTGAACAGTAATTAAGCAATTACAAAAGCAAAAACAACATTCGCCCAAAGCGAATAAAAACGAGCCTCTCAATAATCCAATCTGAGAAAAGCTAACCGACTTGTGTTCAAGGCCAGCTATTTATACACGGAAAGAAATGTCCACAATATTCGAGAAAAACCTGGAATATTTTGTTTCATTCCTAACATTACGTAATCCATTCACAAATTCTAGCGATAAGAAAAAAAACCACGCGAAAATGTCTTCACGCTTATTAAAGTTAGGGCAAGTGTAAAAACTACAAAGTGTTACAGGGCCGGTATACTAGTGATAAAGGTGATATTTTCAGATACTTTTGCAACATGTCGCCAGATAAAACCAAAACTAATGAAAAATAAAGCAAGGCAGGAAAAACAACAACTATTTACAAGATTTGTAACATTGCCCCCTTCCCAAGGACTGCACGTCCCGGGCAGTACAATCCCCAGAAAGGAAGCAAGGGAAAACTTACAGATACACACATTACATGATGACCAATCATAAACATGATAAATAATAACAATGAGAACATGAAAGAAACACTAACATTGATAAAGTCATATTACAAACAATTAAAGGCAAAAGTTATTTACAAAATTTACAAACAAATTACCATGGTAGCTTTAGATTTATTTTACGAACTATGGCCATAGTATGGGGCAAGCCGATCATAATGTACAACCCTAGGTTTTGAATGTGATGACTTCTGGATCCTCACTACGACGTCGTTCAGCCGGTGAAGGACTGTGTAGGGTCCATCCCAATGCGACTGCAATTTGGGTGACAGACCTTTACGTCGGATGGGATTCCATAGCCACACCTTGTCACCTTCTTGAAAGTCATGGCCAGTGGACCTTGTGTCGTATCGGGTCTTCATTTTCTCCGTCGCGATGTTGATTCGCTCCCGTGCGAAGTGATGAACGTCCTCCAACCGGGTCTGGAGATCCTGGACGTACTCCTCAGGCGATGAAGGCGCATCTGGAGGGAGACCAAAGACGAGATCACAAGGCAGCCGAAGCTCTCGGCCGAAGAGCATCTGTGATGGGGAATATCCGGTGGTCTCGTGGACAGCACTGCGGTAGGCCAGCAGGAACAGAGGAAGTTTCTTGTCCCAATCCTGTTGATTTTTGGAGACCATAAGCGAGAGATTATTAAGGATTGTCCTGTTGAATCTCTCCACCATGCCGTCCGATTGTGGGTGTAGTGGTGTCGTTCGAGTTTTCTCAATTTTGAGGATTTTACATAGGCCCTTAAACACAGCAGAGATGAAGTTCCTTCCCTGGTCAGAATGGATCTGCAAAGGTGTCCCATATCTCGAGATCCAATGCTGGACTAGAGTCTCTGCTACAGTGGTAGCTTCTTGATCCGGAATGGAATATGCTTCGGGCCATTTGGTGAAATAGTCAATGGCAACGAGGATGTATTTGTTCCCATCAGTAGTTTTCGGTAGAGGACCAAGAATGTCGATCCCGATTCGTTCGAAAGGAGCTCCTACGTTGTAGAGATGTAGTTTCCCGCGGCTTCTTCTCTTCGGTCCTTTACGGGCAGCACAGGCGTCACAAGAATGACACCACTTCTCCACGTCATCCTTCGCCTTGCTCCAGAAGAAGCGCTCTCGAACCTTGTGGAGGGTTTTCAGGATACCAAAGTGTCCTCCAGTCGGACTACTGTGCAATTCCTTTAGAACGTCTGGAATTCTTGATCTGGGAAGGAGTAACTGCCATTTGAATGCTTTACCATCGTCAGATTCCCACTTCCGATACAGGACGCCATTTCGCAAAAGGAGAGATTTCCATAGAGCCCAGTATCTTTTCGTCGCAGGACTGTAGAGAGAAACGTCTTGCCAACTAGGTCGCCGACTGTCCTTTTCCATTAACTCTATGATAGGCTTTAGGTCTGGGTCTTCAAGCTGATCTTTTCTAACTTGGTCGTCACTCCATGGATCAGGATCTGAAGATGATGAAGTAGCAGTAACTTGACAGGCAGTAGGGATTGTCATCCCGTACTGTTTCTCAATTCGGGAGCAATAATGGCAGTTCTCGGAACAAGGTCTTCTTGATAATGCGTCAGCATTACCGTGTGACGAACCTTTTCGGTGCTTAATCTCGATGTCATATTCCTGGAGCCGCTGTATCCACCTGGCTACCTGGCCCTCTGGATTCTTGAAATTCAACAGCCAAGTTAAAGAGGCATGATCAGTCCGGAGCAGGAATTTACGGCCGTAGAGGTAATGATGGAAATGTTCTACAGCTTTAACTATGGCGAGCAATTCCTTTCTCGTGACACAATAATTTCGCTCCGACTTGGATAAGCATTTGCTCCAGTAAGCGATGACATGTTCGTTACCGTCTATTTCTTGAGATAAAACAGCTCCAACGCTCTCGTGGCTCGCATCAGTGTCAAGTATGAAGGATTTTTCAGGCTGAGGATAAGAGAGAATAGGCGTTGATGTTAAAGCCTCCTTTAGCTGTAGAAATGCATCCTCGCATTCTTTGGACCATTCAAATTTTCGTTTGCTCTCCGTCAGCTTATGCAAAGGTCGTGCAATATTGGAAAAACCCTTCACAAACTTCCTGTAGTACGTGCAGAGCCCCAGGAAGCTTCGCAGCTGATGAACATTTTCGGGGCGGCTCCAATTCTTGACTGCGGATACCTTATCTGGATCTGTTCGTACACCCTCTGAAGAGATAATGTGACCAAGGTAGTTCACCTCACGGCGGAACAGATTACACTTGGACGGGCTTAACTTCAGGTTGGCTTCCTTAAGCTTCTGCAGCACCTTCCTAAGATTAGCCAAATGTTCCTCAAAACTGCGTCCTATGATGATGATGTCGTCCAAGTAGACAAGACAGGATTCATAAGAAAGTCCTCGTAACACTGACTCCATAAGACGCTCGAACGTGGCTGGTGCATTGCAGAGGCCGAACGGCATCACTTTAAACTGCCACAAGCCTTGTCCGGTTGTAAACGCCGTCTTCTCTCGGTCGTCGGGGTGTATCTCCACCTGCCAGTAGCCGCTCTTTAAATCCAGGGTCGAAAACCACTTGTGTCCGGAAAGGGTGTCCAGAGTGTCATCGATCCGTGGAAGAGGGTAACTGTCCTTCTTGGTGATGTCATTCAGGCGTCGGTAATCAACACAAAATCTGGTGGAGCCGTCTTTCTTTCGGACCAAGACGATAGGGGATGCCCAAGGACTGGATGAGGGTTCGATGACGTCATTCTCCTGCATCTCTTTTACGAGGATCTCAACCTCTTCCTTCTTGGCGAACGGTAGTCGTCTTGGATGCTGCTTGATAGGGGGATGATCTCCAGTGTCGATCCTATGCTGCGCTAAACTCGTGCGACCAACATCTTCGGGTGTAGATGAAAACACCTGCTTGAAGTCGTCCACCAATTTTTCCGCAGCGTATCTTTGATCCTTCGATAATGCTGCACTCCCAATTAATTTCGAAGTCAAGGATTCGGAAGACACAGTCTCGGAGGAATCAATTCTTCTGATGATGCAGTTTACGGGAGTACAAGTTGCCAACACTTCTCCTTTCTTGATATTCCTCGGTCTTTCACTTACATTGGCGACTCTCACAGGAACTGCATTCCTTGAAAGGTCCACAAGCGTAGATGCCACTAGTACTCCTTTTGGGCTATTATTCTGGTTAGGATATTCAATTAAGCCGAATTTAAAGCTGTTGTTTTCTTTGATGGAGCCAGGTATTAGTACTTCTGATCTAGACGGAATCAATGAATCAGTTTGGGCTATTATTTGATGAGCAGATTTTAAGTTATTTTCGGTATTGAAAATCACTATGTCTTCCCTCATCGAGTGCAGCTCATTATTTTTAAAGTCGATAGAAAAATCAAATTTTCTCAAAAAGTCCAGTCCGAGAATGAAGGGATCTGTAATGTCAGCGACGAATGCCGTGTGATGGTAAGTGGCACTCCCGAACATTATTTCTAAGTTCACTTTTCCTTCAATCTCGATTTTGTCACCTGTCACAGTTTGGAGAGTAACGCAGGGCGGCGTCCATAAGATCTTGAGTCCAAATTGACGAGCCACATCAGTCTTAATAATGGTAACGTTGGCTCCTGTGTCCACAATCATTTCGCAGGGAAACCCATTCACATAAGCGTAAATGAAGAGTCCGTTGCAGCCGCCACTTCTTGAAGAAATCTGGAAAACTTTAGGATGGGGCTCATTCCAATTTGGCGACCTCCGCCCCGCGAGATTGCCATAGCTTAGTTTTCCTGAGCTGGAGAGGAAGAGGTACCCTTCCCTCTTGTTTCTTGGCGGGCTTCGCAGTTCCTTCGTACGTGGCCCTCACCGCCACATTTCCAGCACTTCAGTGGCTGTCCACTTTGGTCTTTGCGAGTCTTCTTCAGGGTCCCCAAGATCTCTTTGATTTGTCGCTCAACTTCCGAGAGACGAGTTGAGTTTGAATCCTGGACACTTACTTCCACGCCCCTGATTGAGTGGCGATCCTTACGGGATGTTTGCTGTGCAGCCTCAAACTTCATTGCGTAGACCAGACCGGATTTAAGATCTTTGATGTCCGCCATCCGGAGAGCCGTCTGAATTTCTGGATTTCGCACTCCATCTATGAAGTAGTTCAGGGCCAGGCTATCGCGAACACCCGAAGGACAGTCCGAGAAGGCGAGATGGGAGAGCCTCTCAACGTCTGCTGCAAAAACTTGCAAAGTCTCTCCAGCCCTCTGGAGTCGGGATTTGAGCTGAAGTTGGCTGAATTCTTTTTGGCAGGATTCGCCAAAGCGAAGCTCCAAGGCCGATGATAAGGCTTCGAAGTCACGGTGCTTGTCCTCTGGAAAGGTCTGTAGTATATCAGCTGCATCCCCTCTCAGCGAGGCTGCAAGGTGACAGGCTTTCGTGGAAGAGTCCCAGGAGTTTACTTCTGCAACGATGAGGAACTGCTTCTTGTAAATATTCCACGAGGTCTTCCCGTCAAACGTGGCCAGTTTGATGGATGGACGAGAAGTTCCAGCTGCAGCTACACAGTCACTTGAGTTGTTGGAGGATGCTGATAACTTTGATTCAATTTCTTTAATTTTCTTTTCCATATGGTTTTCTACTGTGGTGATTCGGTTCTCAACGCTGTCAACTTTTTCTTCTAGAACCTCCACTTTATTTTCTATGTTGGTAAATTTAGTTTCCACCAAACTTTTCATTGACGTTAGATCGCTCTTAATTTCTTCTTGACTTGAAGTTATGCTCGCGGTTAAATCACTCTTTAATTGTTCTTGATTTGTTGCCAGATCATTTTTTAATTGTTCTTGATTCGCAGCTATGTCATTTTTTAATTGTTCTTGATTCGCAGCCATGTCATTTTTTAATTGTTCTTGATTCGCAGCCATGTCATTTTTTAATTGTTCTTGATTCGCAGTCATGTCACTTTTAACAGCGTTGATCGCATCAAGGAGTTTTTGCAGTTGTTCCTCCATTGCTCGAGTAATCACCATAAAATTCCGAAGTCAAAAAGTCCTTAGGAAGAAAAGTCCGAATTCACAGGTAATTCCAAGAAAGTCCTTGAAGATGCCCCACGTTGGGCGCCAAAATTGTAACGAGTCCGTAGCACCTTCAACTTTCTTCAAATGAGCATTCCAATCTTGAGGAAGTAACTATAAATTTATTTACAAGTATTTACACTATTTACAATATGAGCAGGAAACAATTGCTAAACATCCAGCAATTAGGTAGCAAAACAGTACACTGTACTCTCAACAGTAACTCAGCACCACGTATCAAACGTGAACAGTAATTAAGCAATTACAAAAGCAAAAACAACATTCGCCCAAAGCGAATAAAAACGAGCCTCTCAATAATCCAATCTGAGAAAAGCTAACCGACTTGTGTTCAAGGCCAGCTATTTATACACGGAAAGAAATGTCCACAATATTCGAGAAAAACCTGGAATATTTTGTTTCATTCCTAACATTACGTAATCCATTCACAAATTCTAGCGATAAGAAAAAAAACCACGCGAAAATGTCTTCACGCTTATTAAAGTTAGGGCAAGTGTAAAAACTACAAAGTGTTACAGGGCCGGTATACTAGTGATAAAGGTGATATTTTCAGATACTTTTGCAACATGTCGCCAGATAAAACCAAAACTAATGAAAAATAAAGCAAGGCAGGAAAAACAACAACTATTTACAAGATTTGTAACAATATTTTAACGTCATTTAATAGCTTGTTCGATTTGCTGGTTTATTCTGCATTTTAACGGCTTGTTTTAATTAGTTAGCGAATTATTTTTCATATTAATTGATTCGAATTATAATTAAACTATGAAACGACACTGGCACCGCAGAGCGATAAATGGCGATTTTGGAACGATAGTTCCATCAAAACTTTTGATGAGTTTAGATGGTCAAATTAATTTATTTGGCGATTTTTTTACATTTTAATGGACATTTTGGAATGAATATGGCACTAATATCTTGAAAAGCACATCAAGAATTTGTTCTCCGTAAAGCTTTTGGGAATATTTCAATAACCGAGATCTTTGGTAGTATGTACGTTTCAGTTATAGGTACGTTTTTTAACTTGGCGATGTATTTTCTTACCACCTAAGCGAAGATTAAAATTTTAAGCTTGCATCGTCTTCATGGTTGCTTTTTTTTCTCTTATTTTGCATTTTGGCTCGATATATTTATTAAACTTATTATGTTACATGCTAATGGAGCTTTTAAAGTTGATTTGGCGAGTGTTTTAATAAGAATTCTCACATTATTTCGCAGCTTTTTTTTCAGTTGGCCCATTATTTTACTTTCAAGTATTAAACGTATGTGTGAAATTAGAAACAAAAAAGGGAAGATTTCGGTGATTAGAAGTCTGGTTATCTTTCCCTATTGGCGTTAAATCTTTGCGGCCAATTTATGAGCGAGGGAAATACTTCCTTCGCAAACATAAACTAAAGAGCAACAAAATAAAGTAATTATCGCCAAAAATTTGGCAACCACACCAGATTCCCAATAATCGAAATATTATCATTGTGTGAAATTTAACATAAAAAGAACATTACCTTTTTCTTTTGTGTAAATGAAAACAAAATTTTACAGTTGGTCGTCGTTAAATTGTAGTTTTGTTTATTTTTTTCGTACTTGCTCTTTAGTCCCAAGCGATTATATATGCTCATTTCGTTGTTACTAAAGAAATTAATATGTTTTGTTGTCAATCGTCTTTCCGTTGAACACCAATCGCTTCATTGCAGGGCATTCATTCTGGGGCATCAAAATGAAATGTCTCTACGAATAGATTCGCCATTTATCGCTCTGATGGGTCAACGCTATCAAAATGAACATCTGAGCTTTTGCGTAGCAATTAAGATCGTGTGAGCAACAATAATGAAACAAAATAGTAAATAGAACAATATTATTTCATTGCTACATTTTTATTTATAGGCTGCGAATGTAAGCGTATATTTTATTAATGCAGAGATGTCAAAATTGAACGCCATTGCTATATGTTGCTAATTCGAAGAAAGTAAACAATGAATGAATGTCGTATGACTGAATCATGAGTTGCGACCAACTTTACCTGAAAAGTGAATTTTTTTCCCCTAAAAAGCAGTACTAATAAGGCCTTCGGCATCAATTCACTCTGTACTCCACTTCAGTTAACTATATCAATATTTTTTAACCCTTAAAGATAGGATAAACATCACATTTTCTACAGCAGAAACAACATGCTAATAAATGTAAACAAACATTTGGGTGGCCCTCGTTCAGCGCTCTCTAGCTGGCAAATCTTTACCATTGATGTTTTGAGTAATGAAGTAGCCTGTATAAAACGCTATCTAGTGAAGCCTTGGTTAAGCCTAAATATAAATTTTCTCGGGTCAATTCGCGGTTCAAAAAGTGCCGTTTTTGTCATTTCAAGCAAGAAAAAGTATATGAAGGACTAACAGTGGGGTTCCAATTTTTTTTTCTCTTGCACCCAGATATAGATACTAGAAGCACAGAAAAGAATAAGATGATACAAGTAGTCCTTCATTATGAAAAAATTGCTTTAACTTGAGAAAAAATGAAAATTGGTATTTTTCACTCCCCAAAACGGCCTGTGGAACAGGTAGTAAAAATTTACAAATGCATGGAGTAAGAAGGTGTTACATTACCCTTTAGAAGGAAACAAAAACTGTCTTGTTATTCCAAGGCATTAGAGAGATATTAGCTTTTAAACTGAGAAAAAATGAAAAATATCCTTTTTCACTCCCCAAAAACGGCCTGTGGAACAGGTAGTAAGAATTTGAAAATGTATGGAGCAAAAAGGTATTACATTGAACTTTAAAAGGAAACAAAAACTGCCTTGTTATTCCAAGGCATTAGGAAGATGTAATCCTTCTAAGTAAGATGATTATTATAAAAAAAAAAAAAACATTTAAACTTGTGAAAAAATAAAAAATGGCCTTTTTCACTCCCCAAAAATAGCCTGTGGAACACTTAATAAAAATTTACAAATGCATGGAGGAAGAAGGTGTTACATTGCCTTTAAAACGAAACAAAAACTGTCTTGTTATTCCCATTCATCAAAGAGATAAGGCCCTCTGAAAATTGAAAATTCGTGCAAGATTGTTTTGGCATCAGTTAAAGCAATTATGAACATAAACTAGCGGTACCCGCACGGCTTTGCCCGTGGTATAAAATTAAAAGTTCATTTGTAAAATAATTGATATAGCAGAAAAAATGCTCTATTTTAGTTGTAATTCAACTTTAATTCCTTCAAAGTATGATATAAAAATCTGGTATGGACCCCACGCTACTTATTTTTACGTGTAAATTTCTTAGTAGATGCCTTAAGTGCTAAAATAGTGCTTGGAGTGAGCAAGATAACAGTTCAAACATTTATATCCCTAGTTTGCCACGAAACAATGCGAAAAAAAAAGTTTTACAATGTTTAATCCCCTAAATATCGCCGATTTTAACGTCATTCAGTGGATTTTTCGCAAAATATCGCCAATAGCTCCAAATTGAATCCAAATAAGAAAAAGAAAACAATTTTTTTTGCCAAATTGGCGGCAAATACTTCTCTGACCACTAGACGAGGTGGCCGGTAATTAATGTGATGACAAAAATGCTTTCAAAAAATTAAGAACTTATTTTGACTGGATTTTGATAACAACGATTCAATTTATGTTTTAGTGGGAAGGTCGTAGCTGCCCTTTCATGCAGTACACAATCCTATTCCAGGCTGATGAGTGACAATAAGCACAAAACTGCCGTCCTTAGTGGAATAATCGAGTTGGTGCTGTTTTGCATACCATACTAGGATTGGCAATTCGACTTAAAACTAATAGTTTTTAGGAAAGGGTTTTGAGTACTAACACTCCCAAATTGCCCATGTTGTGCGCTTGGTTGAATTTAATATTGATAAACAATTAAATATGTTTCAGAAGTTAAATGCTGAACTTTTAAAGTAAAACCTTAGCTAGGCTCTAATTGTTCCAAATATCGTCAATAGATGCCGCTAGCGCATCAGAATAACTCTTCGAGAGCATGCAGTTGTATTGATTCATTTAAAATTTTTATGTGGTTCACACATTAGTTCTTTATTTTTAACAATGACAAAAAATTACAATTTCTTTTTCATTGTCTTTCAATTCTTTTCGTAAATAATTAGTAAGAGAAATCATTCAAGCCCATTTATATTTCTTTGAAGAAGAATCTGTCGACGTTTTTGGTATTAAACATATTAAAAAACACTCAACGGTCTTAACTCAAAACTGTTAGTAAAATTTATTTCATCGATAAAAATATTCTCTTATTTTTTTCAGTGGGAAGGAATTTTTATTGATTACGAAACACATTATATTTTTGTTAAAGATTATTTCTTAGGCTTCTTTCTCTCATAATGCTCACATTTTACTCCAGCTTTTTAATTGCTAAAAGCGATGCACAATAATAGCACTCAATGACTTCCGCTGGTTTATTGTTGTTAAAAACAATGAAAAATAGTAGTAATTATATTTTTTAAAAATCGGAGACTTCCATTCCTTGTGAAAATGAAAGGTTATGTAAAAGCACTATGTTGAAAGAGAAAAGTAGTGACATGTGAAAACTTTCAAAATTATGTGTGTGTAGTATGTCACTATTTTTTCAAAATAGAAAAATTAATTTATCAAACTTATATCAATGGTGAGAAATATTTTCATATACTGTCATCCCCGCTTAATCGGGTAACGGATAAACGAATACCCCGCTTATACGAATAAAATATCCCGGAACCGTGCTATAGACGCAATGTTAAGGATCCTCGCTTAAACAAATACCCCGCTTAATCGAATAACATTTCTTGGAACCGACAGTATTTCGTTCTTGGTTTTATTTGTTTTACTTTTGCTCACTACACTTTCATACTACTATCTGTTTTCGTGTTGTGCGTCCTGTCAGCCACGAACGCTTCCATTTGAAAAAGGTGAGAAAAGATCTTTTTTCATTTCCCCCCTACTTCGAGAAAGTCAGAAGAGTCTAGGCGCCTGCGCAGATTTGACGGAGGTCTCGCGAAAAAATTTTAGTACATATGTTATGCTTACGTATTGCAGAAAATTATTTGCTTTTGCTTCAAAATTATCAATTGTAGTTTGTGGTTCAAAGCATACTAAACGTAACTTTATTTAAAACATTTTTTTTCCGCCGGTTAATTGGTTAATTGGCAAATTGAGCTGATTATAAATAAAATGAAACTCATGTTTTTCGCATTTAAAATTTAAGAGTTCTGACACTTGATTATTCCTAACAGTTTCAAGTGAATATCAACTGTGAGGGTTATCTTTTAATATTTCATTCAGTTTAACTACACTTTCTAGCACTTCACTTTGTTTTTAATCTGAACTATTTCATAATACATATAAAAGTAATGTTTGTTGAAAACTACATTTTTTCACTGTTAATAAATGTATTTACAAGAGTTTTTGGTCAGGGTATACTTAAAAAGAATTAATTAAAAAATATTTTTTCCATCAATCAATAAGTAAAATTTTGCCGATTATAAATAATCGACAAAGTGGCCGATTAATCGGGTATTAATCGGTGCATCCCTAACATATAAATATTTAGTTTATTTATTGATTTTTTTCTTTTTATATAAGCCACAGCTCTGGCTGTAGAGATTTAGAGATGCAAGTAGAAACATAATCCATTCACTGAACTAAATCTTTTAATGGGAATGTCGATTATAAAGAAAGAGAGTTGTCCCAAAACATTTTTGTTTGCTCATTATCGCAATAGATGGCGCTAATTTATCCAAAGTTTTGACAGGTGGGCGGAAGATTTCAATGGGAAAATAAGCAAGGGTAATAAAATAAAGGCAGCCACATTCTGAAAAAAAAGGAAAAAAAAAAAAAACCGATTCAACTTCTGTTCATGATTTAGTATCATCTTTTCTTTTCGCAATTCCGTGTTCTCTTTATACCAGGAAAATAACGAAAGATTTTCTGGTATATGAACTGTCCAATTCGAGTGAACTTTTTTTGTTCGAAAGATCTTGGCAAGGACACCTCATTTCCGAATTTGACTTTGCGATTTGAACGATGTTTCGTTCAAATTTGAACAGTTCAAAAAACCTGTTCCATCATCGTAACTTTTTAATGAAACGTCCGATTGGAACAAACTTTTTTCCAATCTGCTCCTTCGCGTGGTATCTCCCCCCCCCCATTTCCTACCACACACACACACACACACACACACACACACACACACACACACACACACACACACACACACACACACACACACACACACACACCATTACTGTCTGTCCGTGAAAGCCGCGCCTAGCACTCGCGAGCCATTCCACTTAAAAAAGGGGTGATGGGTTGCGAGTGGGAACTTTCCGAAGTTTTCAATTTAAAATTTGCATTTGCTATCCTTATGACACATTCAACTAAACTATTGTATTTGCAATTAATATCGTTTCATGTTGTTTTATACGGCTCAAAATACGGCTATCGTTTCATGTTGTTTTATACGGCTGTTTTATACGGATTCTTATTATTCTTCTCCTTATTGTTATCTTTCCTACCACCCCTATTTTGGTAAGACCAGAGAAGACATGAGGCATGCGTAAATGCGCTGAAGGTTTTACCTAAGAAAATCAGACAGTACACGTCTATACACATACACGCCAACACACACACACACCTATCGCGAAAAACATTATTCGAATTCAAGATATCAAGGTTTAAATTAATTTTCTGTATTTTTTTTCACATGGGTAAATTTCAGATGTACTGCAATCGACGCAAAAGAAACTTTTTTTTGAAAGCTTCAACTTTAGCTCGTATGAATTACACACCCCCTACTAAATCTCCATCTAAATTTTAAATACCGTTCGGCTTAATTTCCGCATTGAAACAACTGAGGAATTCATTAAACGGGATTTAAATCCCGTTCTTTAAATATTAAATGCAATCGGTAGGATTTAATTGAAGTGCGCGCGTTATAGCGCGTAATACCCAGAGAAGAGAGTTTGTCATTGTAATTAATTCTGCGTGTGGAATATCCAGATAAAAATTTCCAAAGCTGACGGGTATTAGTTTAAATGAGTTTTCCAGGCTTCGCCGATGCTGCGGTTTATAAGTTAATGGCTGCTCGGAACTCTCTGAAGTTAATCAGGATTTAAAAACAAGTGACTACTTAAGTAAGTGCAGTTTGCAGTTTCGTCGAATGCTTGGGTATGAGGTGATGTAGTTTTCCTTCTTTTTAAAATGTCGTTTGAAGCGTTTAGCATCCAAACCGGTCAGTCAATTTTACAAATGTTTTTTAGGAAAGCCACATAATATACTGTCCGCCCGTGAAAGTCGCGCCTAGCACTCGCGAACCATTCCACTTAAAAAAGGGGTGATGGGTTGTGAGTGGGAACTTTTAGAAGTTTTCAATTTAAAACTTGCATTTGCTGTCCTTTTGACATGTTCAACTAAACTATGTATTTGAAATTAGCATCGTTCCAACGTTGTTTGATACGGAGCAAAATGCTTCTTGTTATTCTTCCCCTCATTGTTATCTTACCTATCACCCCTATTTTAGTAAGATCAGAGAAGATATGACGCATGCGTAAATATGCGGAAGGTTTTACCTGGGAAAAGCAGACAGTACAGTTTCGTTGAATGCTTGGGTATACAGTGATGTAGTTTTCCTTTGCTTTAAAATGTCGTTTGAAGCGATGAGTATCCAAACCGGTCAGTCAATTATACAAATTTTTTTAGGAAAGCCACATAATATATATTTTACACTCTGTCAGGGGCGGATCTAGAAGTGTTTCAGTGTGTGTGTGTGGGGGGGGGGGGGCTGTTGATTTTATTATGTATCCTTTACTACACATCTCGGTTTACAAATGTTGACCTCATAGTATGTTTTGAACTTCAATTACGAAACGAATTCTGAGGAGAGACTTAAAACTCTCTTCTGGCCTAGCATCAAAGATAATCTAAAAATGCCTTTCTTTGAACTTCAATATTGAAAAATTTACCAGAGGTGAGTCCCTAAAGGGAGGGGGACATCCTCATCGCCCCTTTGTATCCGTCCCTGCACTCTGCCCTCTTCATTTTCCAAAATCATTTGGAGCACCTAGCACTGAGTGCTGTCCTTCCTGTTTCAAATAAAGTGTTAAGCCATTCATAAGCATCGTGTGTATAAATCATTGATACGTGGTTCTACACATTTAAATGGGGAGGGGGGACGAAAAAGAAATAAAGAAAATATCAATTGGTGAAAATTCTTAAAAGTGAGGGAAAAAAAAAAAAAAACCGGAGTGGCAGACAGGATTTGCAATTTTTGTGAGAATGACATGAGTATCAGGAAGAAAAAAAAATCTCCACGCCATGCCATAAAAAACACTCGTAATCTTTTTTACGGACTTCTATTTCCACTGAGCTATAGACTTGGAAACGAAACAGCACCCTATATTGAAAACGATATCAGGTCTATCACCACATTTGCAAGAGTTATGTGATAGTTAAATGTTCTAGAAATAAAAACCAGTCAAACAAATGTATTTCTAAATGCAGAGAGCTGCAAAAAAAAAAAAAAAAAAAAACGAACGAAGATTTTTTGTTGTAATTTTACGAAAAATAAATAAATTAAAAAAATACAGCAAATCAGAATAAGAGTAGACGTTCACCAATAAATGGATCTGATTGGTTTTAAAGTGGTTGCCTTCTGCAGCGATGCCGAGGCGCAATCGCTTATTGAAATGTTTATCACCACGAGGCGTAAAGTCTTCTAGCTTTCTTCTATCATATTTCTCCCAAAGAAATTGCTTTAGAAAGTTCAAACTTTTGTGTGGTTTAGAGCAGACTCTAGACTCCAAAATCTGCCACGCACTGAAATCCATAAAATTGAGATTCAGCGAGTTTTGGGTCCACTCTACTAATAATATGATGTTAGAAAAACAGGAAAATTCGCCTTGCACCATGCTAATGTCTTTTTGGCATTGCGAGCTCAAATAAAATGTCGTTGAAACATCCAATCTACATTGTAGAGGTGTGTTTTGGCCTATGGAAGTGTAGCAGCTTCTAAAATGACCTACTGCTATTCTTCTTGGTTCATTTTAGCGCCCTCATCCACAAAAATCAGAAATTTTCTTTCGCCTGTGCGAATTCCGCCTTATACTAAGATCATTGAGCTTTAATTCAAACAGGAAAAGATAACTCCCAGTCCTCGTTATCTATCATTGAAGTTCCTGATCTTGTTTTCCAACGTGTATGACAAAACGTTTTCCATTATGAAACATTTTGTTGGGACTACTTCTTTTGATATCCCTAAATGAGCAGATCAAGGGCTCGAAAAATGCATAGCAAAATGCTTTATAGAATAAAACATGCGTTTAAGTGCGAAAAGAGCAATCCTTTTGGCGTATTCGGTTAGAGAAAAAACGGAAAACCAAGTTCACTCTTATGTCCAGCCCGCTGAGAAAACCGGACGTGGTGCCATTGTTGTCCAAAAATGTGGACCTTCTGTTCATGGACTTTTTGTCTGTCGGTCGTTATGTTCCTTGGATCTTATGGCCGTTGAACCTTATGTCTGGCGGACCTTCTGTGTCTCGTATCTTCTATTCCACGGACCTTTTGGACATGGATCTTCTGTTCGTGGACCTTTTGGTTTTGGACCTTATTACCAGAATCCAGCTCACTTTATCTCCGTTGAACCTTATGTCTGGCGGACCTTCTGTGTCTCGTATCTTCTATTCCACGGACCTTTTGGACGTGGATCTTCTGTTCGTGGACCTTTTGGTTTTGGACCTTATTGCCAGAATCCAGCTCACTTTATCTCCGCTTAGCATTAGAGCTTAATGGCTAAGACCGGCTTAGGATTTTGACGCTGTTTAACATTTTCCGAAGTACTTGGAGTGTCTACAGACCGAATCCTGTCGTTGTTGTTTTTGTCTTGTGCTAGCTAGGCTGGCAATTTGGGGTGATCTGCTTCACTTTTTCAACTGTGCTGTAATTTGGTCCGAAGTCCGGCTTCTACAGTACGCGCACTTGCCATAGGGATCCGTTACAAGATACGCAGACATTCACAGCATAGCAACACATTCACACAATGAAAGGACAAGGACAGGAGAGAAAGAAAGTACATTCATACCCTAGCCGGGATTTGAACCCGGAACTTCCAAATGGGGTAAGACTTCTTTGACCACTAGATAAGGTGGCCGACTATTATATCGTCCTATAGGAGTTATCTGCTGTTTTAACGTTAAAGAGCTTCTCACCAATAAATAGGAATCTACCGCAGTGCTGACCTGCTGCCTATTTCGAAAGCTTTTGGCATCCTTTCAGCCTCACGGGTTTGATTTCTTCAGTAAACTTTTTGGAACATATAAGGCTTCAGTGCGAGCTCTGTTTTTGACATTAGTTGCACTTGCACTGATCAGCTCAGTGCAGATAATATCAACAGGTCATACATTCTCATTTCAGGAACGACCTTTCTCAGGGGCGGATTCAGAAATAGTTTTTAGGAGGGGCACCGAAAAATAAAAAGTACCCCCCCCCATATACAATTGAAAAAAAAAAAGTTCTCATGGGATTCCTTTAAAATGTTTTTAAAGAACCCTTAAAGCCATTTATTCACTTTGAGGTACATTTCATTTCATTTCATTTCACCCTCCAGGGCCCCCCGCACCTACCAGCTTAGTGGTTTAACCGGGATAGGGCCCTGAAGAGCGCTCTGTCTAATTTGACCAGAACCTAGGTCAAGCAAACATAGCCCTAGCACTCCAGAGTATCGTTTCACTTGGAGACTTTGTACCACGACATTTTTAACGCCTCCAGTCACATTAATCAAGACGGTGGATCTTTGATCGGCTGGGATCGAACCCGGGTCCTTTCGGACACGAGTCCGATGTCTTACCGATCGGGCCACCACGGCCCTTACTTTGAGGTACAGAAATATTACGTACTTTGAATGTAATGGTAAAATATCTTTTTCAGCATTTTAAGCCGATTAACTACTAAGCTTTATATAACTTCACCAATATGGTTTAATAATGGTATAATATTTCTTGGAGACATTGTCATAATGAGTAAAACAGAATAATCAGTTTTCTATCAAAGAAGAATTAATGAGCTTATCCGCAATGTGAGGTATCCTGAAATTTAAAATTCGTGAGTTTTACGAATTCTTTCTCACTGACGCCGATTGCAATGTTGCTCCCATAGCAAATCAAAACGATTTAATGTGCTTTCTGAATGTTCTTTTTCAAGAAAAGAAATAGTTGAAATTAACGGGCGTATTCACTGTACATTTTTGTTCACTTTCTAGACGTCAACTGCTATGTAGATTGTCCACGCTCCTTGAAATGGCAGATCGCATCATGCAGCATTTGTCGAGGTACATTGCGCAAATGAAATGTGATTCGCTCTTTGCTTAAATAACTTTAAAATTTCAGTTCTTCTGTTCGAACAGTAAAAAAACTATAAAGCAGTGTTTCCCAACCTTTTTGAGCTCACTGCCCCCATCAAGACGCTGACTGACACATATCGTCCCCCATCCCTTCTTCCTCCAAAAAGTCATAACTTCGCGCAAGTGAACATCGGTATTATTAAAATATAAGTACCTAACTTTAACTTGAAGTAAAATGTACGCCATAAAGCAATTATAACTTATCACTTTTAAACCTTTTATCACTAAAATACCTTTAATATTGTTTTGTTTCGCAAAGCGAATCGATAAGCATTTGAAGAGTAACATTTAACTAAGATTATCACTGTTCAAAAACAGAAGTACATTTTTCAAGAAATTATTTTCTTTTCTGCACTGGAATATGGGGGAATTAAAATCATTGAAACTAAAAAATTTGAAGGAAAATAAATTGAAAATCTGAAAATTCATAAAGCTGATAGATTAATGACAAAATACTTCCTAAGGTGCATCCGAGGCGCAAGAAGGAAGCTCTTGAACTTTAATTTGTTTCTTTGTTAACTTATGATTAATTGTCCGAACTCTGAACACAACCGGTTTCGTACATGTCTACAATTTCTGTTTTCGCTACCTTTTTATTACTACTGTTTTCTCTTCTAAATAACCCTTTAAAAATTAATCGCCCCTTTGAGGAGTCAAATCGCCCCCCAGTTGGGAACAATTGCTATAAAGCAACTAAATGTTGGATCATAAAATATTTTCTTATTAAAGAGATACATGAAAAAAAAAAAAAAGGAACAAAATGAGAGATCAAAAATAAATTACTTAACTTCTATTTAATGATGCGAACTTTCTCCGAGTTTTTTTTTTTTTTTGCCGCGCCCTGTATAGATAAACACCAAAGCGTCGCAAATTGCAACAATATGTAAAAGTTCTATCTGTGGGAAATTTTAAATTTAAACTATAATCTAAAAAGAAAAAACAAAGAAAAAAGCCTAATAATAAATAGATTACTCAAAGAAAAATATTCTCTTTAAAAAAAAAAAAAAAGAGATAAAAATAATTGAGCATTGTTATTTTCCTAAAAAAAATCAATTCTTCTAGCCCCCAGGAATTCCATTATATTTCATTTTCATAATTAAAATAAAAGAAATAAAAGAAAAATATCTGTTGCGTTTATGTATTAGAATGCAGATAATAACTTTTCTTTATTAAAACAGTTCTTCTTTTTCACTCTTTTCGTGTTTGAACAACAAAATAACTTCAAGAAGTTTAATGAGAATTTTTTTTAAGGTTACAATTTTGAGGAAAATTGGGAGAAAAAGAAAGAAACTTTATGAATAAATAACGGAAATTATTAGCCTTTACTGTATTTGTTTTTGACTAATTACTTGTTTGATGTTTTTTCCCCCATGCAGTTATTTATTCAGTTCCTTTTTCCGTTATTTCTTTTGACTTTTGAAACAGATCTGGTAAATTGCAATATTCGGTGATATTATTTTTCGTCCTCTTCAAAAAAGTTTTTGTTTCGCATAATTTTTTTGTTCCAAGAAGAACGAACTAATCAAAGAATTGGGATTCTGAAAAGGTGGAATGGTATAGTTGCGTCATTTTTTATAATAATTTTTCGTCCAACGAAAACGTGTGGTAATTACATGGAAATTAACGCAAATTGAAAAGCTTTTTATTTTTTATAAACTTAAGTTTATTTTCGTGAAGGAAAGATATGGAGAAAATGATCGAAAATAAAATTTACACAGCAATTTAAAATTTAAACTAATTAAAACAAAATTTCTGTCTCTAATATAATTATAGAACTGCTTTCTTAATTGCAGAGGAAATGGTATCGCGCAGGCCCATCATTTGGGGTGTCAGGGGAGGGTCAATGCCCCCCCCCCGACTTTGAGAAATTTATATATAAGTGGGCGTGGTTTTTTATGTTTGATGAAATTGCATTGTGTTTGGACCCTTTGCCCCCCACCCCCCCATTGGAAAAACTTGAAATGCCATCGCGTAACTGATTATGCTCTGTGGTTAATATAAAATGAGTTGGCTTTTCATAGAAATAATATTCATTGAGCTCAACTAACAGAAAATATTTTGTAATGTTATGTGAGTATTGGAGCAGTTGAAATACAACATTAATGTTATTTTTAATGGGGCATCATCGTTGAGGGGTGGGGGCGTACCCCTGCGGTATCTATGCGAAGGAATAAAAGAAGCTGTTTCGTACTTCTAGGTGTTTAAACTGAAAAATAATTTAATGATTCTTCAAATTTTAATTTAGTGATATTCGAAAATTGTTGAGAAAATATTCCTTTGTAAACAAAAGTTCATTTTATTTTTTGTCAAAAAGGTAATTTTACTTTCTAGTTTTAATAATTGCAAACTTTTAAATGTCTTAGGATTTGGAAAATTTTACTTGAATATCCTACTTTTACTTTTTCGAACGACACACAATTTTCTCTTGCAGATGAATTACTTTAATTGAAAGTTTACAAATTCTCTAGAGAAATCAACTCTATTTTGAATTTTATCTCACCGAAAAACGTCTTTTTACACAAAAAGCTAGTAAGGTAAGCCAAAAAATATTAGTATGCAAAGTAGTGTCTCCGCGAAAGTTTTATTCCCATCCAGTATTGTTTACTTGAGGAAGAAAATAATTTAATTATGTAAATAAGTCTGGCATTTAGGGCGATTGTTTTAACGTCACTATCTTGACGAGAGATTCTGGATAAATTGAATCGATTGAATATCTTAAGGACAGCACTTCGTTGAGCTAATGCTAGAAGAAGAGTACACTGGAAATAAAACGATAGCTGTTGATCTTGGAGAGTATATTATATTAATGCTGAATTTCTTAATTTGGGTTATTTTTACTCACAAAATGTAAAGACATTGTATTAGAAAAAATAATTTGCATAGATAACTTGAATTTCTTAAAATGTTTATGTATTTTTTTCTATTGCATCAAAGCCTTGCTTGATTAACAGCTGTCAATTACTGATGAGACGCTATATAGACAGGCCGACGCATCAAGCTTAAGTTCAACCACTTTGGATCCAATTCATTAACTCTTACTTTCAACTTTTATTGTTGCGGAGCTAGGGTTACCGCAAGAAAGTTTTGGGACAATACCAAGCTTCGCCAAATTCACGTGCCGCTAATAATTGCTCAGAGAAAAATTACTAAAAAGCGATAACTTGCCAGAAAAGACAACACTTAATAGAGAAGACAGATACTGAAACACTAGCTGGATCCAAAGTGGTGAAACTTAATCTTGATGCGTCGGCTCGTCTATATAGGGGCCTTAGTTCACCGCTTTTAAAGCACGTGTCAGAATAAAGCTTTATTTTGAAATTTTAGCATATGTTCAACTAAATTTTACTTGTTTTCTTACAGCCTAGATTCAAAAGAGAGTAATTGAAGGGGAAAATGGATAACGGTGATATGTGACATTTGAATTTTGCCGATTTACATAAATTCAAATTAGTGTGTATTCAAATGTGTTAATTCACAAACACAACTGAAGGGGCAAGTGAATGAAGGTGATATGTGACAATTTTTTTAATTTGTAGAAAAAGCTTTCAAAATTAATAAATATCACCTTATTACCTTCATCCATGGTAAAAAGTGTGTTTTTTCAAAATTTTCACATATCACCTTTATCCACTTGCCCCTTTAATTATAGGTGGCGCAGTGCTTGGAAGTTTAGTCAGCCATGCAGCCACAATCCCCCACTTCAGAGGGGGAGGGGGTGGATTCTCTGAGTCATGTTCTCTTTTAGGGAGTTCGCCCCAACATTCCTTTGAAATGCATATATTACTGTACTAGGATTGGTAATATGGCTTAAAATGAAGTCTCCTGTTGCTTAAGGGGGTTTGGAAGTCTTGAGGGGTTAAACCCCAAAACACCTCCAGCAGCGTCTTTGCAAGAGCACTTTAAACCAGTCCCGTCATTTCGAACTTTAAAGGGGATGAAGGTTTGAAAACTAATGCTAATTATATAACAACCGACTTTTATAAAAAGACATGAATTTATCAAATACAAGGGGCAGTTACTCTCCTCCTAATCCTCTAAATGACGGGCACTCTATCTACTGTCTGATCATCTTAGGTAGAGCCTTCCGCGTATTAACGCATGCGTCAGGTCTTCTCTGATATTACCAAAACAGGGGTGATAGGTAAGATAACAATAAGGGGAAGAATAATAAGAAGCATTTTGAGCCGTATCAAACAACGTAGGACGATGCTAATTTCAAATACATAGTTTAGTTGATTATGTCAAAAAGATGCAAATGCAAGTTTTAAATTGAAAACTTCGGAAAGTTCCCACTCACAACCCATCACCCCTTTTTTAAGTGGAATGGTCCCCGAGTGCTAGGCGTGACTTTCATGGACGGACAGCACATTGAATTTTAATTTACTTCGAATTAAACCAAACAATAAAACTTAAAAATTGGAGTAGCGGTACAAGAAAGTTGAAGTTACCAGTCTCAGTGACGGATGTTTTTCGGGGGGGGTGGGGGAGTTCATAAAATGTGACAAGAGGATATAAGGGGCTAACAAGAAGTGTGACATCACACATTTTGATTGAAATGAAAGCATTTTTTTAAAAAATAATGTGTTCATGTAAAATAGAGTGACATGTGACAGTAGGAGGGGAAGTGTCAAACCTTGAGACAAAGAAGGGGAAATGGGGTGAAATTTATTGGGAAATATTGTGACATATTTTAAGAACAGTTCTTCAAATAAAAAATTATATATATTTTTTAAAAACCGTTGACTTCCATGCAATAATTTCACTATGTGGTATTTTGTGGAAATCATCAACCAAGTTCCATGCAGCTGTAATAAACCATTTGATTTCCAAGTTTATTCATCTTATACCCTTAAGAAGATAAAGTATCCGCGTTCGAGAAAAATTCTCGGAGAATGAAGGAGAAAAAGTTCTCTTGTACTTTTTGTCTCAGACAGAGTGATGATAATGACTAAATAAATGTCGAAAGAATTCCACCGGGGTCGAATGAGCTGACTTCAGAACTATTTGGATCAATTCCCTAGTGGTTATTTATTAAAGTAGAGGGAAGAACCTTTTCCTTCGAACAGAAACAGCGACTGGAACATTTTTCTAGTTCTTTTCTATGTTCTTCTAATCTTTAGGCCATTAAGGTTTTTCAGTTTCGGAAAATTTCATCGGCGTTTGCTTTTAAGAATTGAATAACATCATTGGCTGGATTAAAAATTAAATTTTGTTACTGTGATTTTCAAAGGCAAATCTTCTTGCGTTAACACTAGTTAGACGTTCTTTCGTTACACGAGAAAACATAAATATAGAAACGGTTTCTAATCTTTTTAATACGCTTTTATTAGTTTCACATGTGGGTTTGTTTGTTTGTCAGTATGTATGTAACTCTGAATAAAATATAAAAATAAACTTTCTTTGCAAATGCAAAAGTAATATATTTAGTACTATTATTAATACTGAAGGCTAAACTGTATTACATGCTGATGTATTATAATTGTTTCAGTTGTTAGTATGTAGTGGGTTTGTTTGTTTGCCAGTATGTATGTAACTCTGAAAAAAGGATAAAATTCACGTTCTTTGCAAATGCAAAAGTAATACATTTAATACTAGTATTAATACTGACGGCTAAACTGTATTACATGCTGATGTATTATAAGTGTTTCAGTTGTTAGTATGTAACTGTGAATAAAAGATAAAACACACGTTCTTTGCAAATATAAAAGTAAATATTTCATTCTATTATTGACATTAAAGGCTAAACTATTTTTCACTTTGATGTATTATAAGTGCATGTTAGTTTGATTAACTTTAAAAGCGTATTTCTTAGGCAGGGATTCAAGTGAAACAGCACTGCGATCGCTTCGAATTGCAATCGCTACTGGAAGTGAATTACATTATCATCAACTTAAATTGGCATGACGTCACTACGGGTGGAGCCAATAAGAGCTCACAAGCACTCAGCGATCTCCTCTTATTCGCCAAGTAGGCTGTGACGTTTTATCTAGCTCAGTTTTCATAGGCAAACGTCACGCTGACGTCACGATGTTTTTATCAAGAAACGTTCTAATGTAATTCATTTCCAGTCGCGATTGTAATTTGCGATTGCCTGTTTCACTTAAATCCCTGCCCAAGTAGCATCAACTCATCGGATTTTGCTCGGCCGATCAACTAACTCCTCGTAAACTGATCCCGTAACGCACGACGATATCGTTCCGATCAGTATCCGAGCACGGTTTTCGATGAGCTACTTTTCATCGGAAAGCGATATCCTTCCGATCAATTTTCCCGATGAAAATAAGATGAGCTATATTCCATCGGAAAATGATATCCTTCCGATCACTTTTCCCGATTAAAATAAGATGAGCTATATTCCATCGGAAAATGATATCCTTCCGATCAAGTTTCCCGATGAAAATAAGATGAGCTATATTCCATCGAAAAACGATATCCTTCCTATCAAATTTCCCGATGAAAATTAACCGAGCTATGTGTTATTGGAAAACTATATACTTCCAATCAAATTTCCCGATGAAAATATGCCAAGCTACAGATTTCATCGGAAAGAGGTCGTAAAGATCAAATTTTCTGATGAGAAAAAAAGTGCTAATTTTACAGTAATAAACTGAAATTGCTAATTTTACAGTTCATTACCGTGTATTTTACAGTTTTAAGCTGGAACCTCAGCTGCCAGTATTATAATGTTGTTTTTACAGTACAATACAGATAAATTTTACGGCAATCAACTAAATATTCTAACTTTATATTAAAAAACTGCAAAATTGCTAGTCTTACAGTTTATTACTGTGCATTTTACAGTTTTAAATTTGAGCTATGGCTGCCAGTATTATACTGTAAAAACAACAGTTAATTTTTTGCAGTGTATTTATATCTGAAGTGTAGTTTATTAAGTTAAATAATTTCAGAAAAGCGAGCTTGATATTCTCAAACATTAATTAGTGTCTGATGATCCCACTTGAGATCCTCATATAAAGTTGGTTAGGGTAAGTGGGCCCCTTTTTAGAACAGTTCGTTTTTAAAGCCTTATACAACAGCTTTAAAGCAAAAAAAGTTTAAACTTGCTGACTTATTTTGTCTTGGACGTTATTAATAAACACAAGTTCAGCATTATTTTCTAAAAAAATGCTTTAAATGTTTTTAACTATCGTATTCTTTAAAAAATGACGTGGATGGCCCACTTTCCCCCTAGGAAGGGGTAATTGGGCCACCCCTCATTTATTTATACTTAAAGAGAGCATATCTAAAAAGGGGTTTGCATGTCCTACCTGATAAAGTATGTAACATTTTAGTAAGAAATGCTTTTTTGTAAATGTATCCATTAACGAGATATCTATTTACATTTAAATGTGTATGACAGAAAATTATAAAGCAGATTACAAAACAATTCTGTCTGTGAAATTCATTAAAAGCCGTTAGGCATATTTTTTGCTTTTACATATAAATTAGTGTTGAACAAACATAATAGAGTCGATTAAGATCAATTTTGGACAAAAAAGAAAAAATATATAGGTTTGAAAAAAAAAAAAAAGGAAACACCTAATGGCAGTGTCTGTTTGAAGTTTGTTGAGGGAGAGACATTATCATTTCATCCTCAGTTACAATTCTAACATCACTTACATTAAACCAATAAAAAGTGTAGCTATTTCTATTCTTTCTATCAAATGTAGTAGCATTTTTTCATTTGTATCATATTGTAAAGTTAGAACTTCATAATACTTTATAGTTTTCCTTTATGCAAGTTTCCCCAAGTACATAGTTACCAGCTTTTGCAGTTTTTGTAGCTAAAGAATCAATTCCTTCTATGTCTGCATCATTATCTTTCATTTCATATTAGAAATTGCTTCATCAGAACTGCTTTTCATTTTGAAATCATCATTATTATAAGGGGGCCCACTTACTCTGAACATAGAAAAAATAATAAAAATTAACATTGAAACACTTCTTTGAAAAATGTTGCTCGAACTCGCAAAAAAAATTTTTTTTTAAATTTTTTTGACATAAATTATATGATCCAAAAACCAAATAAATGCATTGTGATGAAATATAACATGATCAGTACAAAAAAGTACAAAAATCATATGCGCATTTCAGTTTTAAGGGGGGTGGCCCACTGACCCCAGTGGCCTTCTTACCCGAACCAACCCTAATTGAAAATTACATTTTCTGTTAATAGCTAGTTACATTTTTGTTCTTATTTTTTTTTTTGACATTTTTGGTATTTTCCTCCAAATTTGATTAAATTCATTCGTATTATCTATCAATGGCGGCTAACAGTTCCTTGCATTGTGTGATTTACTGTGATATGATTAAATTTCGGAGTAAGACTTATTTTATATTGGTACTTAGTCGGTGACGATGGTAAAACACTGTTAGGCTATGCAGACTAAATTTATTTGAACTGTGCCGAAAAGCCACTTTACTACCCGTCCGTGAAAACCGCACCTAGTACTCGCGAACAGTTCCACTTAAAAAAGGGTAGATGGGTTGTGGATGAAAACCGAAGTTTTCAATTTAAAACTTGCATTTGCTATATCCTTTTGACATATTCAACTAAACTATGTATTAAAAATTAGCATCATTCCACGTTGCTTGCTACGGCTCAAAATGTTTTTTTACTATTCTTCCCCTTTTGTTATCTTACCCAACACCTCTATTTTAGCAAATCACAGACCTGACGCATGCGTAAATGCGTGGAAGGCTTTACCAACGAAGATCAGACAGTACTTCAGAATTTTTCTACCTCTTGTGTTGGGTTTTTGGACCACTATCTAAGTATTCGCTAATGCCTAAAATAAATGATCTGAAATATTGCTGTTGTTTAAGAAAAATAAAAAGAAGTTCACATAGCTAATCGAGCCCAGAAAATATACTTCAGTAGTACAAAAGCAACGCCTCCTAGTACTGCCTGCTACATTTGCCTCAATACGGAAGACATTTGTTCCTCTTTGAGCGCCAAAAAAAAAAAAAAAAATATATATATATAAATCCCCTATTTTCAGCGAAAAAAGAGGTCCGTTTCAGTGCCTTACAATTCATTTGAATGGGAATGTTAATTACCAAAGGTACCAATTATACAAACTAAAAAGTCTTTGCTTTTCTTTATACACATTGTTCTCCCACTATAAATGTAATCGATATTTTTAATTTTATGCTAGGTAACTCCCCTTTAGGAGCTTTGCTCCTTATTTCATTTGATTTTGTTGGTTCCAAATTCAATAATATTCAGTGCTCAATAAGGATGCTCATACCTGCATACAAAGATAGAAAAATGCTGCGTAACAAAAACCTAGTTTTTAGATACCATTTAACTTTTTATTTACACAGAGCTTTTCCACTTCAATACTATCATCAAAACTTTTCTAAGTCTGATTTTCTGTTTCTGGTTTAAGACACAGAACGATATATCCAAAAATCGACAATTTATTTTAAAAACATTTTAAAGCAAAATAACAAAATTGTGTGTTTTTTGCATAAAATTCATTGCAATAAATAGTGAACGAATTGAAAAGTAAAGTTAAAATTTTAATGATATATAGAATAAGGTATAAAATTATTGTAATTTTACTGCAATATTTCCTCGCGAAATTAAACTTTCCTCAAAATTTAGTCTTAAGTTCAGAAAACAAAATATTGTGCGTTTTATTGTTGCAGAAACTATACTGAAGACTGAAGAACTCATTCTTTTCTAGCAGTTTGTGAAGAAGGTGACTCCGAAAAAATAAAAAGTCCAATTTTCAATGTGAAAAACTGAAGAATGGTGACCCAATTTGTCTTCTGTGACAAAACAAACTTCTCAGATAACTAACTAGCTGCAAAAATAATTTATTGCTTTTCTCTCGTTGGGCTCAAAACCACAGACGATGAGGTGGGTTTTTCGAACTTGTAGAGAACCAATAGAAAACCTCTTTATTTGTTTAGAAGATCTTTTTCACTGCCCCAATTCCATGCTTCGATGTTTAGTTTTATTTGCTAAAAGTCATTTTTCAAGCTATGTTGACCTTACTGGAGAAATGTCTTTGAAAAGAAGGTTATTTTTCTTGTAATAAATAAACACATGCATATTTCTTAGGTAGAAATTAGTGTGAAACTGGTTCTTACTTATTGTTTGTTTGACTTTGAATTTATGATATTATTATTGATTTTTGAGAAGCTACTGAAAATTGGAACATAATCAGTTCAGTAGGGTATTTTATGTTCAAGAAGAAAAAAGCTACAGTGGCTCTCAAAAGTGTTCGTACACCTTAAAAATTCGTAGCAAAACCAATATCTTTTGGAACTGCATTTGAATACTAAGACAAATATTTTTCCACCTCATCTTTGAGTCATTCAAAATAAAACCCAGTATATGCTTTTGAATATAAGCTGATTTTCTTTTTAAAATAGGTCAAAAACGAAGAGACAGAGAAATAACAGGCCACAAAACTGTCTGTGCACTGCGATATTTTCGGAAAAAATTTTAATTAAAATTCACATTTGTCGTTTCTTCGTTATTCTTGTATTGTATTGATTCTTAAAAATCATTTGGCTTAAATTTTTCGCTTTTTTACTTCAAAATAATTTATTATTTTTAAATATTTTTGTAGTTGTAAAATCCAACATGCGCCAGTAAAAATGCGATTATTTTTTATCATAATAGTGGTATATATATATGCTCGAAATATCACTAAATTAGTTAATTTATACCATTCTATAGGTGATGAAATGCTTTAAAGACGCAAATCTGAGCGAATCCTGTGTAAAAAGGGGCAACTGGCAAGGCCAGCAACAATAGGAAATTTATGAAAAATCTACACCTAAGTGCTGTAATGGTTTCTTCAGAATTTAAGGAAACATCAATTCAATTCATCAATTCATTCAATTTCAGTTGAAAATGTTCGCAGAGACTTCTGAACAGATGGACTACATGGGCACTCCGCCCGCAGAAAATTTTCTGATAACTGGAAAAACAGAAAGTAAGAGTATGAAAACATGGCATTAAAACTAAAAGCAAACTAAAAGTACCTTTCTTATCGAAGACAGAATGAACACTGGCTCTGAAATCCCCCTCCCCCCCCTCAAAAAAAACCCTAATGAAATATATTCCCAGACGTTTAAAAGCTATTGTAGACTCTGAAGAATAACCTACTAAATATTAAATCATTGAAAAATGAGATTGTTTATTAATGTGTAAATTGTTTTTTTAAGTGTACGAAGACTTTTGTGGAATCAAGTTTCTGACACTTTTTGATAAACAGCAAAGTTTGAAAACTTGGCTAGAATATTGACTGCAAAATCTCTAATTTGTCAGAAATAACTTGAATTTATTTGCTTCTTATGTACAACTTCCTCTTTAACTATTGTAGAATTAGTTTTTCCCCTTATTTTTCCCTAAATACATAAGTAAAAGAAGGAGCAAACCTAATGATAATATCGGGAAATGCCAGTTCATCAGCCGACAAAATCAATGTCACAATCTCAACAACAGGTGCTTTTCTTAAGAAAAAGCAATTTTTCCAAGTGACAGCGCTGATGACATACTATCCTGTGTTTGACATCCTTATCCCCCTGAATCTGTATTTTGCTCGCTCAAACCGTTTGTTACGTGATGTCAATGTTTATCACGATAGGATACCCCCCCCCCCTCTTGGCTCCCGGTGCTTAGATGAAAAAGTGATAATCAGGATTGGACTAGTGAATGAGGAAGATAAACATTTTGTGATGAGAGGCGCAGACCAATGTGAAATTATAGTTAGTTTTTCTTCGATCAAGTTACTATTAGATTAAAATCGTCATTGATAGTGACGATTGATTAGAAAGACACCGGACATAACGAATAATCAGTAGTTGTGACTGTAGTTTTATTGTTCCTAAATTGTGCGTTTGATACATTTGATTTCTACAAATAAAAAATTAATAATTATAATAGTTTTAACAATAACCATGACATTACAACAATGCTACCCTGGCAAGGTAAAGGCCAGTATTTGCGATTTATTTTTATTTTTTATTATTTTGCATTTTTGTCATATATTGTACATCTGTTTTGTCGTGCAAGATTGCTTTCGGTTGAAAATGATCCACGAAAAAATAGTCGTATTCCATTTTACCTGTTGTTTTACAGATTATCCGCGGTAACCGTGCCACCCTATCCCGCTGATAATTCGGAGTTTACTGAAATAATAAAAAATAAATACAGTGAACTCTCACTTATACTTCGCCTCATTTATGCGTCTTTTTCACTTCTACGACAATTTTAAACGGTCCCAGCACATTCCATAGCAGAATAATGTTAGTATCATTCGTTTATGCATCGCTCTAAAAATAAATATTTCACTTATGCGCCGAATTTTCCTTAAAATGTAAAAAAAAATATTTATTTTCATTTAAAAATAAGCATTTTTCTTAACTTTATTCTTTAATCTTTCGCCTTTATTGCTTACAGGAGGCATTTTTTCTGCATGAACTGGAGTTCGCAGAGGAACAATTACCTATTATGGATCGTATTAAAGGGAACAGTTTGTAATTAGGTATGTTACAATATTTGTTTTCTCTTTATCATTGTGGTTACGTTACAGTAATTGGTAAAACATAGTAATATGCCCCTTGTCTACAGAAACATTCTTATTCATTCTTTCATTAGAACGCATGTTGCGTTTTAGTCCTTTAAATAAGCTTGTTCACTTGTACGTCTCTCTCACTTGTGCGCCTTTTTCTGTTGGTCCCTTGGGCCGGCGCATAAGTGAGAGTTCACTGTACATGAATAATGTGCAATATTAATAAGTAGACGGCGTGAATTCTCCTTTCATGGTTTACGCAGAAAACTATAAAATAATTCATAAAATGTTCATCACCAAAGAATTCATGTATTTATTTGACTGAAGCTGCTTAATGAAAAAAGAAAAAAAACAAATATTGAAGGATGAACTTTTCTTTTTGAAAAATAACACAAAGGGGAAGAAAAAAGAAAAAAAAACTAGGATGAGAGAAAAAAAAAGGCGGATCTCTTGAGATTCTGAAAAGTGATAAACCTACTCACCATGAGCGAATACGGAGATAAAACGGAAGTTTGGGGTCCCACGTGACTTCTCCGGACCTTTTTGGAAGAAGTTTTATTCCGAAGGAAGGTGACGTATTCTAGAAAGATGGAGGTAAGATTATTTCTTTTTGTATGTAATTTTTTTTCTATTCTTATATGTAGGGGAATTGTGTGACTTCACTCTTGAACTTATTTCATCACTGTTTGTTCAAGTTATGGAAAGTTTTTTTTTTTATTTCTATAACTGCTTCCGATATGGGAGTAAAGCTTAATAACTTTTTGTTGGATTTTTAGTGAAATTGAAGCATCAGCTCTTTAATAAGTTTTTTCCTCTTTTCGGACTAACAAAGAATAAACAAAACAGGATAGAAACAGAAAAACAAAGAATATTTTGGGCACCAACTTTTTAGTGACTTTTAGTTTTAGATTTGTTTAGTATTTTATACAGCTCAAGCGGTGCACCTTCTACTGTAATTATTCATGTTTGATTATTGTAAAAAGCATGATCATGATTAACTTTTTTATTGACTTCTTTTAAAAATTAATGATAGAAAATTCTACACTTCGTTTTACGAATTTTGCTGCTAGATAAAAAGTTAAGCGAGCTCGATGCACTCTTTATCTCTCTCTAACCTTACCAGAACTTAATTTTCTCATTGAACGAATAGAATGATGTATGGTCTTTTCACAGATGTTCAATGATTTAACAATTTACAGCTAAATATAAGCAATTTTACCAAAAAGAAAAGATAATATTTCAACGTCAGTTGTCTCACAAAATACATTATTCATTCTTTATGTACAGTAATTTTCAGAACAAATTTTTAATGTGTTCATTTTGAAATAGGTCAGCTATCTAACTATTTCACATTGCCTCACATTTCCCTACTAGTAATATCAATTTCATGCATACAACACGGTAAATTAAATAGTGTACAAGTGTTTTGGAGTATAAGAGTACAAGAAGACCCTTGTCAAATAAAAAATGGAGCTATGAAGTAGAAACTACCCATAACACTGATGGCTAACATCCTTGAAGTCATTCAAGGTCAGGAAAGGGGTTACCGTTAGGCAAAAAACATGCGTACACATTTTAATTTTCTTATTAGTTTCTTATTACTGCATTCAGATGCATCATTATTTCTCTGTTTTAAATTTGAAACTGCTGGATGGTGATAAAACGATTAAAAATTTAATATAATTACGTTAAATTTTGAGCCGAAATAATTAAGCTTTGTTTTGAAGTTATTACTCAGGGATCCTTCTTTTTTAAAATGGGACGTTTTTCGATTGCTCGTTTGTTAGCAGAATTGCTCTCGTTAGCCCAAAATTATGTCCCCATAAATCCCTCCAACGAAAGAGGATCAAAAGAGAGATTACTTCATGTTGTGGCGGTGCCTAAGGAAGGATGAAAGGATATGGGTGAAGTAACAGATGAAGCATCTGGAAGAAGATACGCTGCTTGGCTTCAGATACTTCAATACCGGTCTGAGAAGGATCCTTTTTCGTGAATTATATATATATATATATATACTAGCTTATTACCCGGCGTTGCCCGGTATTGCATTATATTTAACTCATTTCAAGCTAAAATGAAATAGGCGAGCCTTAAATGGATAATTCATTGTTAATCGTAATCTTTGTTGGAGCTCATATTTAAATGTGTTAAATTTTATCAATTCGTATGCTTTAAAGACTTATCTCTATTACTCTATCTATTAAAAATGGATAGAAAATATCCATTTTGAGACAAAAAATTTGAATTTTGAGCTTTTTGGATTTTTTAAAAATTTAAAACCCCGCCTACGTGAATTCTATTGCATCAAGGATCCTCTGTGCCAAGTTTGATGAGAATCCGACGAAAACTGTAGATTTGTATAAGGAACAAACATACATACAAATATTCATACATCCATTTATATATATATATATATATATATATATATATATATATATATATATATATATATATATACATACATACTAGCCGGGTACCCGGCCCTGCCCGGGTTTTTGTGGGTGTAGGGTGGTTTAGTGAAACTCATTCATAAATTTCCCAACACTAAAGTGCATATATCTATAAACATAATGGCTACTTCTTTAAACAATGGCTATGTTATGGATAAACTATAAAAAAAATAATGCAAGCTAAAAAAAAATAGCAAGCTATAAATAATGTTTGAGTAAATAGGAAATGTTATAAGCTTGGTATATTAAAATAAATATATATTTACAGTATCAATCGCACTGAAATTAACCATTTCCAAATATTGCTCGTTAAATAAGTCCCATTATTAGTTTCTATCCTCGTGACAACATTGGTGAGGTGAAAATATCTTATGTACCTAATTTAGAAATTTTTTTGGCTATAAACACTTTCTATTCTCTAACTATTGCCAAAATCAATTTTTTTTTATTTCACCCATTAGCGATTGTAGGCTCAGATAAATATAAAAATCCTTAGAAGGCAATAAATTCCATACTTACTCCATAGAAGCATTGGTTCAAAATTTTCAATATGATTACAATCAATATTGTTGCTGCATGGCACCAAATTTTTGCCACAATGGGTTGAAAATTTAATCATTTAATGGGGAAATGACATAAAATTAACTGTTTTCCATAATAACTTTTTTAAACTAAGCTTTTTAGAAATAAATTATAGCTTATCCTGCTCTCTGTTACTGTAGCTATCTACGGTGAAAAAATGGTTAAAATCGGTCCAGTAGTTTAGAAGATTACCCCGGTCATACGTTTTCAAAAGTAGTCTTTTATGTATATAGATATATATATATATATATATATATATATATATATATATATATACTAGTGGATATGCCCGGCGCCGCGCGGGTAAAAATGCAACATGCAAAATCCAAGAAGGTA
Organism: Uloborus plumipes; assembly: GCA_038373865.1. Taxonomy (NCBI): domain Eukaryota; kingdom Metazoa; phylum Arthropoda; class Arachnida; order Araneae; family Uloboridae; genus Uloborus; species Uloborus plumipes. Next base: position 52,332 of record JAXGGA010002634.1, on the reverse strand, counting down.
TTTTTTTGTAACATGATGAAATAGGTGAGGCTTAAATTTATAATTCATTGTTAATCGTAATCTTTAATGTGTAGTATTTAAATGTGTCAAATTTTATCAACTTGTATGTTTAAAGGCTTATCTCTATTACTCTATCTATTCAAAATTGAAAGAAAATAACCATTTTGAAAAAAAAAATTTGAATTTTGAGCTTTTTAGATTCTTTTTAACTTTCAAAACCTCGCCTATGAGAATTCTAGTGCATCAAGGAAACTCTGTGCCAAGTTTGATGAAAATCCGACGAAAACTGTGGATTTGAATAGGGAACAAACATATTGTAACGAGTCCGTAGCACCTTCAACTTTCTTTAAATGAGCATTCCAATCTTGAGGAAATAACTAGAAATTTATTTACAAGTATGTACACTATTTACAATAAAGCAGGAAACAATTGCTAAACATCCAGCAATTAGGTAGCAAAACAGTACATTGTATTCTCAACAGTAACTCAGCACCACGTATCTAACGTGAACAGTAATTAAGAAATTACAAAAGTAAGGCAGGGATTCAAGTGAAACAGCACTGCGATCGCTTCGAATGCAATCGCTACTGGAAATGAATTACATTATCATCAGCTTAACTTGGCACTGACGTCACTACGAGCAGAGCCAATAAGAGCTCACAAGCAGTCGGCCATCTCCTCTTATTCGCCAAGTAGGCTGTGACGTTTTATCTAGCTCGTTTTTCATAGGCAAACATCACGATGAACGTTCTAATGTAATTCATTTCCAGTAGCGATTGCAGTTTGCGATAGCCTGTTTCACTTGAATCCCTGCCCAAAACAAACATCCGATCAAGCAAATAAAAACGAGTCACCAGATCAAATCTGAAAACAACTGACTGACTAAAAACTGTGTTCAAGGCTATTTATACACGGAAAGAAATTACGACAATATTCTAGAAAAATCCGGATCATTCTGTTCATTCATAACTTTGAACAATCCATTCACAAATTCTAGTGATAAGAAGAAAACCACGCGAAAATGTCTTCACGCTTATTAAAGTTAGGGCAAGTGTAAAAACTACAAAACGTTACAGGGCCGGTATACTAATGATAAAGGTGATATCTTCAGATATTTTTACAACATGACGTCAGATAAAACCAAAACTAATGAAAATGATGCAAGGCAGGAAAAACAACAACTATTTACAAGATTTGTAACATTGCCCCCTTCCCAAGGACTGCACGTCCCGGGCAGTACAATCCCCAGAAAGGAAGCAAGGGAAAATTTACAGGTGCACACATTACATGAAGACCAATCATAAACATGATAAACAATAACAATGAGAACATGAAAGAAATAATAACATTGATGAAGTAATATTACAGACAATTAAAGGCAAAAGTTATTTACAAAATTTACAAACAAATTACCATGGTAGCTTTAGATTTATTTTACGAACTATGGCCATAGTATGGGGCTAGCCGATCATAATGGACAACCCTAGGTTTTGAATGTGATGACTTCTGGATCCTCACTACGACGTCGTTCAGCCGGTGAAGGACTGTGTAGGGTCCATCCCAATGCGACTGCAATTTGGGTGACAGACCTTTACGTCGGATGGGATTCCATAGCCACACCTTGTCACCTTCTTGAAAGTCATGGCCAGTGGACCTTGTGTCGTATCGGGTCTTCATTTTCTCCGTCGCGATGTTGATTCGCTCCCGTGCGAAGTGATGAACGTCCTCCAAACGGGCCTGGAGATCCTGAACGTACTCCTCAGGCGATGAAGGCGCGTCTGGAGGGAGACCGAAGACGAGATCACAAGGCAGCCGAAGCTCTCGGCCGAAGAGCATCTGTGATGGGGAATATCCGGTGGTCTCGTGGACAGCACTGCGGTAGGCCAGCAGGAACAGAGGAAGTTTCTTGTCTCAATCCTGTTGATTTTTGGAGACCATAAGCGAGAGATTATTAAGGATTGTCCTGTTAAATTTCTCCACCATGCCGTCCGATTGTGGGTGTAGTGGCGTCGTTCGAGTTTTCTCAATTTTGAGGATATTACATAGGCCCTTAAACACAGCAGAGATGAAGTTTCTCCCCTGATCGGAATGGATCTGCAAGGGTGTCCCATATCTCGAGATCCAATTCTGGACTAGAGTCTCTGCTACAGTGGTAGCTTCTTGATCCGGAATGGAATATGCTTCGGGCCACTTGGTGAAATAGTCAATGGAAACGAGGATGTATTTGTTCCCATCAGTAGTTTTCGGTAGAGGACCAAGAATGTCGATCCCGATTCGTTCGAAAGGAGCTCCTACGTTGTAAAGATGTAGCTTCCCGCGGCTTCTTCTCTTCGGTCCTTTACGAGCAGCACAGGCATCACAAGAATGACACCACTTCTCTACGTCATCCTTCGCCTTGCTCCAGAAGAAGCGCTCTCGAACCTTGCAGAGGGTTTTCAACACACCAAAATGTACTCCAGTCGGACTACTGTGCAACTCCTTTAGAACGTCTGGAATTCTTGATCTGGGAAGGAGTAACTGCCATTTGAATGCTTTACCATCGTCAGATTCCCATTTCCGATACAGGACGCCATTTCGCAACTGGAGAGATTTCCATAGAGCCCAGTATCTTTTCGTTGCAGGACTGTAGATAGAAATGTCTTGCCAACTAGGTCGCCGACTGTCTCTTTCCATTAACTCTATGATAGGCTTTAGGTCTGGGTCATCAAGCTGATCTTTTCTAACTTGGTCGTCACTCCATGGATCAGGATCTGAAGATGATGAAGTAGCAGTAACTTAACAGGCAGTAGGGATTGTCGTCCCGTACTGTTTCTCAATTCGGGAGCAATTCTCGGAATAAGGTCTTCTTGATAATGCGTCAGCATTACCGTGTGACAAACCTTTTCGGTGCTTAATCTCGATGTCATATTCCTGGAGCCCCTGTATCCACCTGGCTACCTGGCCCTCTGGATTCTTGAAATTCAAAAGCCAAGTTAAAGAGGCATGATCGGTCCGGAGCAGGAACTTACGGCCGTAGAGGTAATGATGGAAATGTTCTACAGCTTTAACTATGGCGAACAATTCCTTTCTCGTGACACAATAATTTCGCTCCGACTTGGATAAGCATTTGCTCCAGTAGGCAATGACATGTTCGTTACCGTCTATTTCTTGAGATAAAACAGCTCCAACGCTCTCGTGGCTAGCATCAGTGTCAAGTATGAAGGATTTTTCAGGCTGAGGATAAGAGAGAATAGGCGTCGATGTTAAAGCCTCCTTCAATTGTAGAAATGCATCCTCGCATTCTTTGGACCATTCAAATTTTTGTTTGCTCTCCGTCAGCTTATGCAAAGGTCGTGCAATGTTGGAAAAACCCTTCACAAACTTCCTGTAGTACGTGCAGAGTCCCAGGAAACTTCGCAGCTGATGGACATTTTCGGGGCGGCTCCAATTCTTGACTGCAGATACCTTATCTGGATCTGTTCGTACACCCTCAGAAGAGATAATGTGACCAAGGTAGTTCACCTCACGGCGGAACAAATTACATTTGGACGGGCTTAACTTCAGGTTGGCTTCCTTAAGCTTTTGCAGCACCTTCCTAAGATTAGCCAAATGTTCCTCAAAACTGCGTCCTATGATGATGATGTCTTCCAAGTAGACAAGACAGGATTCATAAGAGAGTCCTTGTAGCACTGATTCCATAAGACGCTCGAACGTGGCTGGTGCATTGCAGAGGCCGAAGGGCATCACTTTAAACTGCCACAAGCCTTGTCCGGTTGTAAACGCCGTCTTCTCTCGGTCGTCGGGGTGTATCTCCACCTGCCAGTAGCCGCTCTTTAAATCCAGGGTCGAGAACCACTTGTGTCCGGAAAGGGTGTCCAGAGTGTCATCGATCCGTGGAAGAGGGTAACTGTCCTTCTTGGTGATGTCATTCAGGCGTCGGTAGCCAACACAAAATCTGGTGGAGCCGTCTTTCTTTCGGACCAAGACGATAGGGGATGCCCAAGGACTGGTTGAGGGTTCGATGACGTCATTCTCCTGCATTTCTTTCACGAGGGTCTCAACCTCTTCCTTCTTGGCGAACGGTAGTCGTCTTGGATGCTGCTTGATAGGGGGATGATCTCCAGTGTCGATCCTATGCTGCGCTAAACTCGTGCGACCAACATCTTCGGGTGTAGATGAAAACACCTGCTTGAAGTCGTCCACCAATTTTTCCGCAGCGTATCTTTGACCCTTCGATAATGCTGCACTCCCAATTAATTTCGAAGTCAAGGACTCAGAAGACACAGCCTCGGAGGAATCAATTCTTCTGATGATGCAGTTTACGGGAGTACAAGTTGCCAACACTTCTCCTTTCTTGATATTCCTCGGTCTTTCACTTACATTGGCGACTCTCACAGGAACTGCATTCCTTGAAAGGTCCACAAGCGTAGATGCCACTAGTACTCCTTTTGGGCTATTACTCTGGTTAGGATATTCAATGAGGCCGAATTTAAAGCTGTTGTTTTCCTTGATGGAGCCAGGTATTAGTACTTCTGATCTAGAGGGAATCAATAAATCTGTTTGGGCTATTATTTGATGAGCGGATTTTAAGTTATTTTCGGCATTGAAAATTGCTATGTCTTCCCTCATCGAGTGCAGCTCATTATTTTTAAAGTAGATAGAAAAATCAAATTTTCTCAAAAAGTCCAGTCCGAGAATGAAGGGATCTGTAATGTCAGCGACGAATGCCGTGTGATGGTAAGTGGAGCTCCCGAACATTATTTCTAAGTTCGCTTTTCCTTCAATCTCGATTTTGTCACCTGTCACAGTTTGGAGAGTAACGCATGGCGGCGTCCACAAGATCTTGAGTCCAAATTGACGAGCCACATCAGTCCTAATGATGGTAACGTTGGCTCCTGTGTCCACAATCATTTCGCAGGGAAATCCATTCACATAAGCGTAAATGAAGAGTCCGTTGCAGCCGCCACTTCTTGGGGAAATCTGGAAAACTTTGGGAGACGTCTTTCTTTCTGAGCGGGCTTCGCAGTTCTTTCGTACGTGGCCCTCACCGCCACATTTCCAGCACTTCAGTGGTTGTCTACTTTGATCTTTACGAGCCGTAATCTTCTTCAGGGTCCCCGAGATCTCGTTGATTTGTCGCTTAATTTCCGAGAGTCAAGTTGAGTGCGAATCCGGAGCACTCGCTTCCACGCCCCTGATTGAATGGCGATCCTTGCGGGACGTTTGTTGTGCAGCCTCGAACTTCATTGCGTAGACCAGACCGGATTTAAGATCATTGATGTCCGCCATCCGGAGAGCCGTCTGAATTTCCGGACTTCGCACTCTGTCTATGAAGTAGTTCAGGGCCAGGTTATCGCGAACACCCGAAGGACAGTCCGAGAAGGCGAGATGGGAAAGCCTCTCAACGTCTGCTGCAAAAACTTGCAAAGTCTCTCCAGCCCTCTGGAGTCGGGATTTGAGCTGAAGTTGGCTGAATTCTTTTTGGCAGGAGTCGCCAAAGCGAAGCTCCAAGGCCGATGATAAGGCTTCGAAGTCATGGTGCTTGTCCTCTGGGAAGGTCTGTAGTATATCAGCTGCATCCCCTCTCAGCGAGGCTGCAAGTTGACAGGCTTTCGTGGAAGAGTCCCAGGAGTTTGCTTCTGCAACGATGAGGAACTGCTGCTTGTAAATATTCCACGAGGTCTTCCCGTCAAACGTGGCCAGTTTGATGGATGGACGAGAAGTTCCAGCTGCAGCTACACAGTCATTTGAGTTGTTGCAGGATGCTGATAACTTCGATTCAAGTTCTTTAATTTTCTTTTCCATATGGTTTTCCACTGTGGTGATTCGGTTCTCAAAGCTGTCAACTTTTTCTTCTAGAACCTCCACTTTATTTTCTATGTTGGTAAATTTAGTTTCCACCAAACTTTTCATTGACGTTAGATCGCTCTTAATTTCTTCTTGACTTGAAGTTATGCTCGCTGTTAAATCACTCTTTAATTGCTCTTGATTAGTAGCCAGAGTCGCCATATCCTTCTTTTTTTCTTCTTGACTTGAAGTTATGCTAGCAGTTAAATCACTCTTTAATTGTTCTTGATTTGTTGCCAGATCATTTTTTAATTGTTCTTGATTCGCAGCCATGTCATTTTTTAATTGTTCTTGATTCGCAGTCATGTCACTTTTAATAGCGTTAATCGCATCAAGGAGTTTTTTCAGTTGTTCCTCCATTGCTTGAGTAATCACCATAAAATTCTGAAGTCAAAAAGTCCTGAGGAAGAAAAGTCCAAGTTCACAGAAAATTCCAAGAAAGTCCTTGAAGATGCCCCACGTTGGGCGCCAAAATTGTAACGAGTCCGTAGCACCTTCAACTTTCTTTAAATGAGCATTCCAATCTTGAGGAAATAACTAGAAATTTATTTACAAGTATGTACACTATTTACAATAAAGCAGGAAACAATTGCTAAACATCCAGCAATTAGGTAGCAAAACAGTACACTGTATTCTCAACAGTAACTCAGCACCACGTATCTAACGTGAACAGTAGTTAAGAAATTACAAAAGCAAAACAAACATCCGCCCAAGCGAATAAAAGCGAGTCACCAGATCAAATCTGAAAAGAAGTGACTGACTAAAAACTGTGTTTAAGGCTATTTATACACGGAAAGAAATTACGACAATATTCTAGAAAAATCCGGAGCATTCTGTTCATTCATAACTTTGAACAATCCATTCACAAATTCTAGTGATAAGATGAAAACCACGCGAAAATGTCTTTACGCTTATTAAAGTTAGGGCAAGTGTAAAAACTACAAAACGTTACAGGGCCGGTATACTAATGATAAAGGTGATATCTTCAGATACTTTTGCAACATGACGTCAGATAAAACCAAAACTAATGAAAATGATGCAAGGCAGGAAAAACAACAACTATTTACAAGATTTGTAACAATATGTACACACATCCATTTTTATATATATAGATTGTTTCCATTTATATATATATAGTACTGGCCAGAATAGATGGCTGACCATAAAAACTTCGATGTTTATGAATGCACAAGAATAATTGCATTTAACCAAGTATTTGTTTTGTGGGTATTATTATTTTACTTCTATAAGCACAGTATACATATATAATTGAGAAAGGGTTCAATATAATTGAGTAGGGTTACGCTCAGAAACTTTGCTCTTAAAATTACCCTTCAACTGGGTTTAGATCCGGGTAATTTTCGGGCCACGACATATTTCTTAACTCGACATATTTTTAGTGGGGTGTCGAGTTACGGAGGTTCCGCTGTATTTGCTACTTCTGTATCATTGGTTCCCGAAGTGATCCACAGGGACTCCCAGGGTTCCCCCGGAGTTCGGAAGGGGTTTATATACAGGAAAGAAAAAATTGGGGTGCCACCAGATGCAAATAGGGGTCCTTTTGTTGGTGCACCAAATTCAGTCTTACTTAAACGTCTTCTTTTTTTTCCCTTGTACACCTATTCTATATGAAAATATTAGCTGATTTAAGTTTTGTGCCATTGTATTTATGAAAGTATGCATAAAAATGTTACGTTTTTCTAATCATCCGTTTTTTTTCACTTAAATTTTAATTTTTTACTCTGCAGCAATTTTGTCAAACTGAATCTTTTAGAAAGTTGTCAGCTGGTTGTTTTGGAACATCAATAAATGGAAATAACCATGTAATTCCTGGTTTTAGAATGCCTGAGTAATATTATTACGATTCTGACTAGTTTTGGAACACCCCCACGGAAGGGGGTCCACAGGAAGTTTGAAAACTACGCAAGGGGTCCACGCAATAAAAAAGTTTGGGAGCCCCTGTTCTATATGAATTAATTCGCATGTTATCTGTTTTTAAATTCTGTTTCCTTAGTTCCTTGGAGTCTGTCAATTAGAGAAGAAAACGTTGTATCGTTGTTTTCCGAATCTATTGTAGTACTTGAAGAATGTCAGGGTTTTGGCGTTTTAAAGGTAAACACTTCAGAGATAATCATTACCCAGAAGTGAAAAATCCCATTGAAATATGAGATTTATAACTTCGCCTGGAGTTCTGTTACTCCAAAGTTGTTCACAATATCTTGATGCTTTCGGCAAAGATCTCTTTTGTTTCAATTACTTTATATTTTTAAAGGAGAGATTGTAGTTGAGGTGACATTTTTAAATTTTGAAGAGTTTTGGAGAATGATATTGAAATAAGAATAGAAAAAGTTAGAAGTTTGATAGAATTGAGAAACTTTGAGAGTATGAGGCAACTTAATTTAAATTGAGGGAAAGTTGATTCGTGACTAAAATTGTATCGATTCTGAGACATTTCATAGTTAGGTATGTCATACGTTTATAATTTGGAGAGGAACTTGCACATGCTTAAATATAGTATTTTAATTTTTTTAATGAAAAAATGTTACATTTGGTAAACGAATGCAACTTTCTTTTTAAAATCATGCAAGCAGTTACAAAATATGTTGATGTATGCCCCTGCATTGATCATTGATAGCTTCTCTGCACATTTTTCATCAAAAAAAAAAAAAAAAAAGAAGAAGAAGAATCTTCCGGACGATAGTAGTTTTTTTTAAATACAAGCACACTGTAAAATATAGATGTTGTTTTTACAGTATAGTAAAGCTAATTTTATAGAAACAAACTGTAAAATTGCTAATTTTAGTTTATTAAGTAATAAACTAAAATTAGCAATTTTACAGTTTATTACTCTAAAATTAGCAATTGTTCAATTTAGTACTGTAAAGTTCGCATTTTTACAGCTTATTAGCAATTTTTAGTTTATGACTATACAATCAGCTGTATTATACTCTAAAAACAACATTCAATTTTTACAGTGTAAAATTAAAACTCAATCTTAAAACTTCAATCTACAGAGTAAGGAATTCGGGAAAAAGGGTAACGGTAGGTGCAGGGATAAACGGCAATCTCACAATAGACAAAACAAACATAATTATGTCTATTTCATACATATTTGTTTAGTGGAGTTAGAATGAGATTTTGTTGGGTTTTGAAAACAAATCGTAATGGTCATTTTTCCACTATAACAGAAGCTCAAGTTCTCTGTCATTAAGATCAACTTTTAGAGTTACCAATCATCACGTTGAACTTCGAGATAGTTCGTATGATGGTAAAAATGAGAAAAAGGAAGGAACTTTTTGAAATTTTAAACATCAGTTTTAGTATTACATTTTCTAAATCATACACCAAACTTACGCAAAATACATGCTACCGTTAAAGCTTAAAAGGAAAACTAATGCGTTCACTTATTATTACGAGATTAAAAAGTTTAGTATGATTTTGTTTTTCTAATTGACAATGATTAATGTTAAAATTACTTTTTTTCTAGAATAAACAATTGCAAGTTTAGTATATTGCTTAAAATTAAAAGTAAAGCATAGATTTTGTTTCTTATTTTTTTTTCATATTTACAGCTTTAAATTTATTTAGGACGGAATTTTTGTTTTAGTTGAACTTTTGTACCTTTACACAACATCGGAAATGTGATCTTTGCATTTTCTTTCTAGAAGTTAACAGCTCTAAATTCCTGAAAAAGCTGAAATACAAAGTTCTGTAATTTAAAAGAATGAATTTGATACCATTTACATTAAAAAAGGGCTTGTTTATTTTTTATTTATTTATATTTATTTATTTATTTTTTGGCACGATAAGATAGTTTTCATTTTCGGAAAATAATTTTGATATGGAAAAAGGTATAACTGAAATATTATAAAAGATAATCACTTACTAAAATGATGGATCCTATGCTAAGTAGGATGTATCTGTTCTTACAAAATCGTTGAAATTGCAGGATAAAATAGGCTCGTGCAGTTGTAAACGAACTACCAGCCCGATGTTTTTTACAATTTCTAATACATTAATATATTCTTTTTTTTTGTATTTCTTGCGTTAGATTTCAAATTCATGTAACCTGTTTACGGAATGAACCTCGTATGCTAGTGATACACAAAGACTCACTTCCAGGCGAAAAAATCCTGTCAAATACTGCTGATGATGAAAGAGAAGAGAAAAGATTACGTCTGAGGGGGACAGATTGTCTTGTGAGAAATCCGAAAGCCAAAGTGATTTTGATTTACCTTTTTAAGATTACTTTTTCAGAAATCCGGAAATAAGAACCACCAAGAAGTTCATTCCATTTCGTTTTGACGAGAGTCTCTTTAGTTGACAAGCCTGTCTGTCCGACATTTTGGTTCTAAGAGCGCGCTTCGGATTCAGAGTTGGCCAACCCCGATTTTACGTTGTCCGTTTTATAAGCTCTCTCGTTTCGACGTCATTTTCTGCTGGTTTCACTAAATTGCTATACGGATAATGTTAAATGATTCCATATTTTATTTTACGCTGCAAAAAATGAACTGTTGTTTTTACACTATAATACTGACAGCTGAGGTTCCAATTTAAAATTGTAAAATGCGCAGTAATAAACTATAAAACTAGCAATTTGACATTTTCTTCCGGTAAAATGAGCAATTTTAAGGTTAATTTGCCGTAAAATTTAGCTGTATTATACTTTAAAAACAGCAGTATAATACTGGCAGCAGTTTAAAACTGTAAAATGCACGGTAATAAACTGTAAAACTAGCAATTTCACAGTTTACTACTGTAAAATGAGCAGTTTTAGTTTAGTACTATAAAATTGGCTATTTTACAATTTATTACTGTAAAGTTATTAATTTTACAGTTTATTACTGTAAAAGTAGCAATTTTTAGTTTATTACTACAAAATTTGCTGTATTATACTGTAAAAACTACATTCATGTTTTAAAGTGCACCAAATTAAGGCAGGGATTCAAGTGAAACAGCACTGCGATCGCTTCAAATGCAATCGCTACTGGAAGTGAATTACATTATCATCAGCTTAACTTGGCACTGACGTCGCTACGAGCGGAGCCAATAAGAGCTCACAAGCAGTCGGCGATCTCCTCTTATTCGCCAAGTAGGCTGTGACGTTTTATCTAGCTCGTTTTTCATAGGCAAACGTCACGCTGACGTCACGATGAACGTTCTAATGTAATTCATTTCCAGTATCAAGAAACGTTCTAATGTAATTCATTTTCAGTAGCGATTGCAGTTTGCGATAGCCTGTTTCACTTGAATCCCTGCCTAAATCTTTTTCATTACAACATTATTCGTATGGCTCTCTGGTTAGCGGCAGATTTCTTCAACGTGGTTTTGGTATGCATGTTAGTGTTACCACATGTTAGCTTCTGGAACCAAGATGTCGATGAGTCGGTTTTCCTAATACAGAGGTCTTTTTGACGATACGGCAGATAGTGTAAAAGAGACTACAATACAGAGGACGAGAGAGAAAAGCTTAGCGCTTGAATTTCACTTCTTGTCTTGGCAAATACTGAAGATTTGTCTCCAGCTCAACTTCCGATCGTACATTTTTAAGAAGCATGGTGCATCTTTATTTTTTCACGTTTTGAAACCGTAAGTATGACAGAAAAAATGATATTGTGATAAACTTTCTCTATGTAACTAGTAAACAGATACTTTTGGGCTAAAATAAGCTTTTGATAAAAACGAAATAAATAGACAAATTTTCAAACCATACGCGTTAGCAATTTTTTTACTCTACCCGTAGTAGAAAATAGGATTAAAAGAAATCTTTTATTTACTTTTGCTAAAACACACAATAAAACAATTGGTCGAAACTTTCATGCAACTGTCACAAATTAAGAAATTGTCTTTCAAGTCAAAAAAAAAAAAAAAATGTGCACTAATTTTTTTTATGTGTGTGTGATGTTTCATCGATGCATGCTTTAACACTTCCCATCATAAAACGTTTAAAATATTTTTTTGGCCAACCCTAACATTTAGTCTAAGAGCCCATGAGTGCCAGACCTACGTCATTTTATAAAAGCACGAAATTTTTCTGCGTAAGCACACCACAGCATGTACGAACGGTTCGCTATTCGTTAAGCTGAGTCGCGCTGGCTTTGGCGGGAAACAGGTAGCAAAGGTACGTAAAATTGCTACCCAAAAACGTCATAGTATAAAGCGTAATTTTTTAATATGTTGTAAGGCGTACTATTAGAAGTTACACCTTAAAGTGCCAGACACTTTGCACGCTGGCCTTGCGCAGCCAGACACTTTGAAGTTGGTTAAAATGTAAGCAAATTTACGTCATTTTATAAAGCGTAATTTTTTAATATGTTGTAAGGGGGGGCATTAGAAGTTACACCTTACAGTGCCAGACACTTTGCACGCTGGCCTTGGGCAGCCAGACACTATGAAGTTGGTAAAAATGTAAGCAAATTTACGTCATTTTATAAAGCGTAATTTTTTAATATGTTGTAAGGGGGGCCATTAGAAGTTACACCTTACAGTGCCAGACACTTTGCACGCTGGCCTTGCGCAGCCAGACACTTTGAAGTTGGTAAAAATGTAAGCAAATTTACGTCATTTTATAAAGCGTAATTTTTTAATATGTTGTAAGGGGGGCCATTAGAAGTTACACCTTACAGTGCCAGACACTTTGCACGCTGGCCTTGCGCAGCCAGACACTTTGAAGTTGGTAAAAATGTAAGCAAATTTACGTCATTTTATAAAGCGTAATTTTTTAATATGTTGTAAAGGGAGCCATTAGAAGTTACACCTTCCAATGCCAGACACTTTGCACGCTGGCCTTGCGCAGCCAGACACTTTGAAGTTGGTAAAAATGTAAGCAAATTTACGTCATTTTATAAAGCGTGATTTTTTAATATGTTGTAAGGGGGGCCATTAGAAGTTACACCTTACAGTGCCAGACACTTTGCACGCTGGCCTTGCGCAGCCAGACACTTTGAAGTTGGTAAAAATGTAAGCAAATTTACGTCATTTTATAAAGCGTAATTTTTTAATATGTTGTAAGGGGGGCCATTAGAAGTTACACCTTACAGTGCCAGACACTTTGCACGCTGGCCTTGCGCAGCCAGACACTTTGAAGTTGGTAAAAATGTAAGCAAATTTACGTCATTTTATAAAGCGTAATTTTTTAATACACTAGGTGGCCAAAAGTATCCGGACACTTTCAAAAATTTACATTTTTAGATATAACGCCAGAAATAAGTGATCAATTGTTCTTTAACTTTAGTCATACAAAATTTATTCTTCACCGAACATTTCCAAGTTGAAATTAAATTACCCTTGCATTTGGGGGACGATAAAAAGGGGGGTCGAAAGAAAAACCGCTTTTTGACCATAACTCTTTGAAAATTGCTCGGAATAAGCTATGCATTTCAGTAATTAATTAGCATACTATGTATTATTACTGTACAAATTCAAATGAACGTACCACTCTTACTTCCGAAGATATGAAACATTTTTTAAAAAACGGCAATTTTATTTGAAGGGTTTTTGCTCATAACACGCAGAGTTTTTGATCAAACCTTATCAAAACTTCAGGAAAGATGACAAAATACAAGAGAAAGAACATACTAAAACGGTTTTTAAAAATATTAAAAATCCGATGAGATATGAACGTTAAAAGGAAATAATTTTGCACGGCGCATGCGCGAAAGACAGAAATTTATAACTACAAAAATATTGTAGCCTGGTGTATACTGCATCTTATAAAAAAAGTTCCAGTTGAATATCGTAAAAATTGAAAAAGATATCAGCGATCTAGTGAGCTGTAATTCATTCATTTGCAGTCAATTCATAAATGGAGAGGGGTTGTTCACAAATAGTGTGGGGACAATCGAGCATATTTTTCAGTGTTAAATTGTATACTGTTTAAAAATTTATATTTGGCATAGAAGTCACATTTCGCCCATTCGGCCACAAAGACCTTATAAGTAGGTGGCCAAAAGTATACGGAGACCCCCTGAAACGTTGATTTTGAACGATGACGAAATAACCTTTATTTTAAAAATAGCTCTTTGTGGACAGACCCTTACTATGTATGTATTGTCTGCGAATGAATGAAATACAGCTCACTAGACCGCTGATATCTTTTTCAATTTTCATGATATTCAACTGGAACTTTTTTTATAAGATGCAGTATATACCAGGCTACAATATTTTTGTAGTTATAAATTTCTGTCGTTCGCGCATGCGCCGTGAAATTTTTTTTCCTTTTAACGTATATCTCATCGGATTTTTAATATTTTTAAAAACCGTTTTAGTATGATCTTTCTCTTGTATTTTGTCATCTTTCCTGAAGTTTGGATAAGGTTTGATCAAAAACTCTGTGTGTTATGAGCAAAAACTCTTCAAATAAAATTGCCGTTTTTAAAAAAATGTTTCATATCTTCGGAAGTAAGAGTGGTGCGTTCATTTGAATTTGTATAGTAATTATACATAGTATGCTAATTAATTACTGAAATGCATAGCTTATTCCGAGCTATTTTCAAAGAGTTATGGTCAAAAAGCGGTTATTCTTTCGACCCCCCTTCTTATCGTCCCCCAAATGCAAGGGTAATTTAATTTCAACTTGGAAATGTTCGGTGAAGCCTATATTTCGTATGACTAAAGTTAAAGAACAATTGATCACTTATTTCTCCAGCTATATGTAAAAATGTGAATTTTTAAAAGTGTCCGGATACTTTTGGCCACCTAGTGTATGTTGTAAGGGGGGCCATTAGAAGTTACACCTTACAGTGCCAGACACTTTGCACGCTGGCCTTGCGCAGCCAGACACTTTGAAGTTGGTAAAAATGTAAGCAAATTTACGTCATTTTATAAAGCGTAATTTTTTAATATGTTGTAAGGGGAGCCATTAGAAGTTACACCTTACAATGCCAGACACTTTGCACGCTGGCCTTGCGCAGCCAGACACTTTGAAGTTGGTAAAAATGTAAGCAAATTTACGTCATTTTATAAAGCGTAATTTTTTAATATGTTGTAAGGGGGGCCATTAGAAGTTACACCTTACAATGCCAGACACTTTGCACGCTGGCCTTGCGCAGCCAGACACTTTGAAGTTGGTAAAAATGTAAGCAAATTTACGTCATTTTATAAAGCGTAATTTTTTAATATGTTGCAAGGGGGGGCCATTAGAAGTTACACCTTACAATGCCAGACACTTTGCACGCTGGCCTTGCGCAGCCAGACACTTTGAAGTTGGTAAAAATGTAAGGGTCATTCCATGTGAAATCATCCCGGCCATGACACCCACCACCTCCGATTTTAATAAAATGTGCAGCAGTAGGAGACTTTTTGATGCTGATAACAAAAATACTACTTATATTGAGATAAGTGAAGGGGTTGAAAAGTTATGGCCCTTTAAATATTTTGCTTGGTGGCTCATTTGCCGCCATTTTGAATGACATATACATTTGTACAAATGGCTGTAAGTCCTTAACAAATAGTCGTGCAGCTTTCTTTTTTTTATTTTGTTCATAATAGTGTAAGCTTTAATTTGAATTGAGTTTAATTGGTATATCCATTATACATTTTTTCCTGCGAGTGTTTTCTTTCAGTTTTTTGACTCAAAAAATGAAGTAACTTTAACAGAAAATTACTCACAAAACTCCACCTTCGATTTCAACCAAATTATGTGCTCGGGTACCTTTAAGTATGTTTTAACACCAGATAACAAATATCGATGGGCCATTCATGTGTTTTTTTTTTCAAAGAGAATTTTTTAATTTTCAGTCAAAAAAAAAAGGAATGTCAAAAAAAAAAAAAAAGAATCATTTCAAAATAATGTTTATCGCATTCTGTATTCCACAATATGAAAATAACTCCCCCCCCCCCCAAAAAAAAAAGAAAGTAAAAATCCGATATATGGCAATTGAGGAGACTGTTAACATTAATATAACCACCAAAATAAGAACAAGTAATGATTTATTAGTCAATAAAGGCATTTTGTTCTTTAGAGCCCTAGCACACTCGTTATACATTAAATGTGCTACTCAAAAATTAAAAAAGCAAGTGAATAACATTATTATTGAAAATACTTCATATAAATAATTAAATTGTGATAAAGACATCAGACTTATAAAAGAATATCTAATGTTGCAGAAGAGATAAGAGTGATGCACAAATTGCCAAGTGCAGAGATATAACAGCACATTTTAGTTTCTTAAGTATTTTATCAAAGATCATAGTTATTTTACTAAATCTAGATTTTTAGAACAGTTTTTTGATTGTTAGAACAGAAACGTACTTTAAACGTTCCACCTCTAAATAGTTATGTTTCATGTGTCATGAACTCGAAATGGTTTTTAGGACTTGTTTCTGAAATTCACATGAAAGAAGGTGATGTAGATATTAAGTTATTGCATCCACATGGCCCAGCAATATCTTACTTTTGGCCTGAACGGGAGAACTGTACTGTCCCTTTGAGTCACATTCTCTGTAATGTTGACGTCAGTACGAGAACTGGAAAGACGTATAAACTTAGTGAAAGTTCTAGTGCTTTAGTGCACACCAAGTGGACAAGATATGTTTCTGAACTTGGTAAACTCTAATTTTGAAAACTAGATGAACAAAAATTATTGCTATTAATTTATATGTATTTAATAAAATATGTGTTTCACTGTTCTAAAAAATCTGGATTTAGTAAAATATCTATGATCTTTAATGAAATACTAAAGAAATTAAAATGTGCTGTTATATCCTTGCACTTCGCAATTTGTGCATCACTCTTATCTCTTCTGCAACATTAGATATTCTTTTATAAGTCTGATGTCTTTATCACAATTTATATTATTTATATGAAGTATTTTCAATAATAATGTTATTCACTTGCTTTTTTAATTTTTGAGTAGCACATTTAATGTATAACGAGTGTGCTAGGGCTCTAAAGAACGAAATGCCTTTATTGACTAATAAATCATTACTTGTTCTTATTTTGGTGGTTATATTAATGTTGAAAGTCTCCTCAATTGCCATATATCGGATTTTTACTTTCTTTTTTTTTGGGGGGGGGGGGAGGTAATTGTCATATTGTGGAATACAGAATGCGATAAACATCATTTTGAAATGATTCCTTTTTTTTGACTGAAAATTAAAAAATTCTGTTTGAAAAAAAAAAAAAAAAACACATGAATGACCCATCGAGATTTTTTATCTGGTGTTAAAACATACTTAAAGATACCCGAGCACATAATTTGGTTGAAATCGAAGGTGGAGTTTTGTGAGTAATTTTCTGTTAAAGTTCCTTAATTTTTGAGTCAAAAAACTGAAAGAAAACACTCGCAGGAAAAAATTTATAATAGGTATACCCAGTGGCGTACATAGCACACCCGCAGCCCCCGCGGTGCGGGGGGGGGGGGCGCCAGAGGCATGGGGGCGCACTCTGAAAAAATAACACAAAAATACTTTTTTTCCCCGTATTCAATGTCAATTCCAGGTGTTCCGAATGAAATCTGCATCTGCATCGATAGGTCACATATGATGCATAACGTAATGATTTCACCACCCACCCTGCCTTCTCCTGCATAACATATGCCCCCTGTCCAACCTTTAATGAAACTTGGAGTATAATTATTGTAAGATATCCTGGTATTTTCTAGTAAGATTTCAATGTGGCAACTGTATAGTGTTTATTACCTTTCCTGAATTCTGCTTTTTCATTGCAATTACAATTTTCATTACTTTATATTTTGAAATAAACTTGATTTTAAATATCAGAATACTCTTCAACGAAGTCTTATTATAGCTTTTAATTTTTTGCCATAAATCTAAGATAGGGCATACTTATAAATCTTACGGGGGGGGGCGCGCCGAAGTCTATGTACGCTACTGGGTATACCAATTAAACTCAATTCAAATTAAAGCTTACACTATTATGAACAAAATAAAAAAAATGAAAGCTCTACGACTATTTGTTAAGGAATTACAGCCGTTTGTACAAATGTATATGTCATTCAAAATGGCGGCAAATGAGCCACCAAGCAAAATATTTAAAGGGCCATAACTTTTCAACCCCTTCACTTATCTCAATATAAGTAGTAGTTTTGTTATCAGCATCAAAAAGTCTCCAACTGCTGCACATTTTATTAAAATCGGAGGTGGTGGGTGTCATGGCCGGGATGATTTCACATGGAATGACCCTTACATTTTTACCAACTTCAAAGTGTCTGGCTGCGCAAGGCCAGCGTGCAAAGTGTCTGGCACTGTAAGGTGTAACTTCTAATGGCCCCCCTTACAACATATTAAAAAATTACGCTTTATAAAATGACGTAAATTTGCTTACATTTTTACCAACTTCAAAGTGTCTGGCTGCGCAAGGCCAGCGTGCAAAGTGTCTGGCACTGTAAGGTGTAACTTCTAATGGCCCCCCTTACAACATATTAAAAAATTACGCTTTATAAAATGACGTAAATTTGCTTACATTTTTACCAACTTCAAAGTGTCTGGCTGCGCAAGGCCAGCGTGCAAAGTGTCTGGCACTGTAAGGTGTAACTTCTAATGGCCCCCCTTACAACATATTAAAAAATTACGCTTTATAAAATGACGTAAATTTGCTTACATTTTTACCAACTTCAAAGTGTCTGGCTGCGCAAGGCCAGCGTGCAAAGTGTCTGGCACTGTAAGGTGTAACTTCTAATGGCCCCCCTTACAACATATTAAAAAATTACGCTTTATAAAATGACGTAAATTTGCTTACATTTTTACCAACTTCAAAGTGTCTGGCTGCGCAAGGCCAGCGTGCAAAGTGTCTGGCACTGTAAGGTGTAACTTCTAATGGCCCCCCTTACAACATATTAAAAAATTACGCTTTATACTATGACGTTTTTGGGCAGCAATTTTACGTACCTTTGCTACCTGTTTCCCGCCAAAGCCAGCGCGACTCAGCTTAACGAATAGCGATCCGTTCGTACATGCTGTGGTGTGCTTACGCAGAAAAATTTCGTGCCTTTATAAAATGACGTAGGTCTGGCACTCATGGGCTCTCGCTCTAATTGAGGTTGCCGGCTAAAGCAAAAATGGTAAGTTTGCGAAAGTTCGTTGCCACACCAATCATTCCTGAACGGCAAGAGCTATAGTCATAAGATTGAGTCAAGGTGTAGTTAAATTGCCATGTGGGTGGCATCGGTGGCCTAGAGGTAGAGTCTTCTCCGCGTAAGTAAGAGGTTGCGGGATCGAGTCCCGCCTTGCCCATGGATGTTATTTCAACTTCTACATGCCGTAAATCTGTCCTGTGCTTGTCAGGAGGCAAGGCGCATATTACGAAGTACTCATGTATGTCGAAGCTCATGGCTTCTGTATAAAACAAATTGCCATGTGCTACACAATGAAGTCAGTAATAGTGCCATCAATTGTCGAAATTTGGAGTTAACCTTTTTATCTCAGAAATCGTATGAAATACGTGAAAAAAGTCAATAACAAAGTGGTTCAATGGCATGAAAATGCAGCCTTGAATATGCACGATATTGATGCAAAATGACTGAGTTACGCAAATATACCTTGTATGTTTGCTTGTCTACGTTTTATTTAAATCGTTGACATTTTGAAAGATGTTTAAAAAGTAGCTAATTATAATCTTAAGATAGATTGACTCTGCACCTAAACGTGATTAATATCTTCTGTTATGCAAAGTATCACGCAGGAGCGATGCAAATTAGCGCGCTAAGAGCAAACTTCAAAAGATTAGCAGAACAGAAGTTTGTTCCAAGAGACGTTATAGAAAGAAAGAATTCCCACACGATTCACGATGGTATATTACGGAAGTAATGCCTTTGCGAAAATTGACTCAATTTGCGTTTATAGCTGTCTTCGAGCATCAAGAATTTCGCTATGGGGGAAACATCGTTTCACTTGTTTGGCCATAAAACGAACTTTTCGTTGAACGGCATTTTATTTTTGACGCATTTTTTTACTTGATGTTCTTAATCTTGAAGGCATCGGCATTTATTTCTGCTTTGCACGCCACGCAACTTAAATATGCATTCAGAACATATTTTTAGAAATGGATAAACATTTATGAACTAATTGGTATTTTTCGTCTGCAGCATTGGTTGTTTAAAATTTGGATGTATTTTTTTAGGATTTCCTCAGTGGCAACACTTGGCTTTGTTGATATTCATGTGCTGCTGAAAATTTTTAGATCATTCGATTCTAAGAAAGATTAGAGTATGTAAATTTAATTATTTACAAAAAAAAAAAAAACTTTTCAGAATAGATAGAATGAAACGGATTACTTAAAATGTGTTTTGTTAGTTCTTTATTGAGACGCTGTAAACGTGTCAGAATACTTTCAAAGTTTGCTTTAATATACAAATAGAAAAACTGCATTCCACGATGATTTCCGTTTGAATAATGTTGATTACACGCAAAGAGTTACATTTTCTGCAAGTAAGTACTCTAAATGTTTTTAAAGTCATTTATGGAATTCGGTTTCATACGTTATAAATGGTGAACAATAAAGTATTTTTTAGCACTTAAGAAACAGCGAACAAATCGATCCTCGTGTTTCAGATTTAATGAAGGCTAAAAATATGTAAAGGTTTTTGTTAGATTTTCCATGCATAAATCTCGTACCTCAATGAGATATTAACGTAAGTCCAAAAATGGCGATTTTCAAGCAATTAACTGACTATGTACTTATATTCTATTCTACATCCCACCACAGCAAAGTACTTCTGTAAAAAATATTCCTTCGTAATTTAATGGCGAAATTACAAAGTCTCAAGTGTTTCAATTTCGATGAGTCCCTTTGACTAAGGGCCCATCATTAAAAAACTCGCCTATTTATTCACTTATTCGTTTATTTTCTTATTCATTTACTACTTTTTTCACTCAAATATTAATTAATTAATTAATTCGTTTATATTTTTATTATATATTCATTTATTCATTCATTTTTTATGAACTCATTCTTTTAGTAAAAATGTTTCAAATAACCAAATAAGAAATATTGCATCAGAAAGACTTTATTTTCCCAGCTTTGTCTAGAAATCCCCATTCTTTTTGAAGGCCAAATTTTTTGCCAAAAATGAAAAACAGTATGATTTAATGCAAGTTTTATTATGATATCATTGTTTTTCTATATAAATCCTGTATTTGTAAAACATATTTTTAATGTAGGGTATGCCGACCAGTGAATGACCACCACCCAGTGAATGACCACTTCACAGTATTTCTTAAAAAATAAGGTTCTAAATTATTTTTTTTAGATAAATTGGCTTTAATAACTTTCTTCCTTCAAATTCTGAGCTATCTGATACCTGATTGGTTATTTTGGCCATGTATTTTTCTAGTAAAAAATTATAGAATGTTTACAGCCGTGCGCCATTTCTTTTTCTGTTCTAAAATAATAAGGATGGTTTTGTGTATACAACTACTTTGATTCGTATTAATTGTATTTATAAATTATTTTTTTATTTACACAAAAGAATCATTTAGTATGTATATTCAAAGGTATGATTTTAATTGTTTCAATCTTTATAGAATGTGTAGATTTTAGATTTGCGGGGTGTTCACTGGGTCAGAAAAACTCTGAAAAGCCAGTGAATGAACAGCTGTTCATTCACTGAGATTTTAATGTTGTTTTGAAAAATTAAAGAAAACTACTGCGGTTTTTATTGCTTTAATTCATCTTGCACATTAACAGCTGAGCATACAGAAAACCTCTTAGAGCGGCCACCTCAAGCGGAGACCCCTCTTAACGGCCAATTTTTTATGGCACGGATATTTTGCCCAATGAACCTAATGTTAAAATTTCCCCTTGCAGTGACAACCCCCCAACCCCTCTGAACGTCCACTGAGTTGTTCGTCACTTCAGTTTTTCAAAAAAATATATGCTCGCTTCCTGTTTTTAATCTTTTCGTCACGGTTTTGACTGTCATCTCTCTAGAAGTAATGCCAGCATTTAGACAAAATTCGATATTTAGGTGCGGTGGCTCAGAGAACCATCATGAGAATAGTGTAATAATGCAAAAAGTTTAAATAGTTAGCAATCGAAAGAACATATCAAGACATCTTTGGGGGGGGGGAGATTTTTTTGCCCTCGTCAGCCCAATGTCGAGATATAACTTTATAAAGTCTGGCGAAGTTTTTTAAAAAAGAGTTAAATTTAAAGACTTGTCGAGAAATTGATCACGCATTTTAACCGTTTGCATGTGCATGACGACTATCTACAAATCACGTAAAAGATTTTTGCCGTTTTACACTGAAATTCGCTAAATTTGGAATCTTTTCAAAAACATTTCGGCATTAAACATTTTAAAACCTTACCTGCTATCAAGGCGGCTCGTGCAATCCGCCTGCGGCAGGTTGATGCACACCGCCTTCGGCGGCGTACTTCGGGTTTTCAGTGAAGCACACGACTAGAACAATTTCATTCTCAACAATGTACTTCGGGGGCTTCATGGTGGTCAGCATGATGGTCTCTTGAACCGATGCATTTTATATTAGAAGAGGCTAGCTAAGAGCCTTTTTTGAGATTGACGTTTTCCCTCCGACCGACTGTCAAAAAACTACCTAAGCTATCCGCTTTCCGTGCTTGACATTCCCGTCTACAAGCTACTTTTGTGTTGAAAATTTTTGACAAAGAGAGGGGTTGAGAATTAGAGAAAGCTTGGTTTTGGAAGGGAAGAACCAGAGGGAGAATTTAGCACTGTGCCAAATTCTCCCTTTGTTTCTTCCATTCAAATTTGCTCTTGCCCACGCAGACGTGCTTAAGAATTTACATTTTAATAAAAAGCTCTGCTTAATAAATTCGGACAATTATGTAAAGTAGCCAAACATATGAACTTAAAAATTACGAATCTTTCGATACCTGGTTCGATGTTCAATTCAATGGCTTTCGGGAGAAGTAAGAAAAACATAGATTGATACATATATACACTCAGTTTTTTACAAAAAAATATTTTGATGACAGGGTCACGAGGTCAAATAACTTTTGTGCATAGCATTTTAGACATTTTCCAGCATATAAAGAAATTGTGAACGTGGAGAATAGTTCTTTCAAATGAAAGGAAATTGATGCAATTTTATTAGCGTCTGTGATCTAAAATTGCATAAAACTAAATGCAAACAAACGTACAATATAATAGTGCCACAGAGTAATACAGTAAACACTTCAAACAGTTACAACCTCCACTTTGTCTCAGACTAATACAAGAGCTGATTTGCAGTATTCATCTTTTAAATATCCACAATTTTAACATTATTCAGTGAATACTTCACTCAATATCACCGAAAGCGCAAATTAAAAACAAATTCGAAAAAAAAGTCATTTTTTTGCCAATTTTGTCGCCAACATGGCGATATGTCGCCAAGTTGGCGACGAAAAATTGGCGACCAGAAGTAAAGCGATCTATCAGCATGAGGTTGCTAAATTACAACATCCCTTAATTCTGCATTGACATTAACATATTTACCCCAAAACAGGGTGTAAAAGACCCCCTTGGGAACATTCGAATGTAACCAAAAGGTTAGGCGCATAACTAGACCCCACTCAAAGTTCACATGCGAAATTTCAATCTTCTACGCCACATAGTTTTTGAGTTATGCGAGACACATAAAACATGAATACATACCTACATACATAGAAAGCCGTCATGTATTTTTCTGTTGTCCATACGTTCGTAGGTTGAAATGCATGTGCAAATAGGCCGAAAAAACTACTCAGCATTCATTAATGCGTGATTAAAAAAACATTTTAGATCGAAAATTGAGGGGAAGTTTTTCCGCGATTACAATACTACCTTTACGATGTAAAAGAAAGTTCGAATAAATAAATAAATAAACCCGAAATGTAATACATAAATAAACACTAAAAGTAATGGATCACTACATGCCATATAAAAATTACAAAAGGGAAAATATCTAAAACTAACTTCAAGTATTTCTAACTCAAAATTTAAGGTGGTCATTCACTGGTCAAATTAGCGTTCATTCACTGGGTCAGAGGTGGTCATTCACTGGGTCTTTGCGCCATTTTTCCTTCGAACACCCCAAAAAGCCGGAAGCGGTACCTTTCAAGTTGCATCATTTTTTTTTACGTATTTACATAGATCAATAAAACTATTTAAACTATCACGAACAAAATATTACAGTATTTAAAGTTACTACGATTTCTTAAAAATGAAAATTTGCTTAAGTGTTCATTCACTGGTCTGTCTACCCTACTTAGTTTAAAAATGGTATTTATTGCACTTGCGTTGTACTTGTACAATACACTGTTTCATTTTTTTTCACATTTTCTAAAACAAAAGTGAACGCTCCTTAATTTTTTTTTTAATGCTTCCGTTTAAGACTTTTCCTTTTCGTAAGATAAATCATTCATTTGTACAAAAACAACATATTATATCCCAGTAAGTTTCTGCCGCAAATTTTAAATACTTTATGCTTAAAGGTAGAAAACGAACATTCTTTCTAATTTGCAAAAATAATTCTTCTGGTGTTTGTTTTAAAACAAATGTAAAATTCAATGCTTCTCAATATTCATCATGCATTGCAATATCTAACAACCATCATAAAAGTAAAACGATGCTTGATATTTAACAAATAGCTACAAAATATTTTGTGTTTAGATACTCTATGTATCACATATATTTTATTTCGAATGCACTGGATGCTAAAGTTTAGTTTAAATAAACACAACAAACATAGTTGTATTTCACGTTTATGTGCACAAAATGTTTTAGAAATTATTCCCTAGTACTTTCTAAAGCATTGAAAATTTAAATACAAACTTTGAAATCCGTACTATTTCTCTGGATACGATAAAAACCTACAAGTACAAATACCTAACTTAATAGATTTAGAAAACTTAATACCTTAAAAGTCAAACTTAATGTAACTTAAATATATTTCTAACCAAGTTTGCATTGCGTACGCTAGAATGGAAATATTTCTCCGTAATTAGTTTGGATAAGTTAATTTTAAGGCAAGCTCAAAAGCATTTCGTTCTAAGCATGGTAATTCTAATTAAAATACGCTATCAACTTTTGCAATTACTGTGGAAACCGAACTAGTACGTTTTCTCTGAGTGATTTGCATAAAGTTTAAAATCACTGAAATAACGCTTACGTTGAAAACCGGCTGCGTAACATATTGGTAAAATTTGTAATTCGTAATAACAATTCCCTGGCTATTTTGAAATATTTTAAGCGTCACTTCTGCAAAAGCTTTGATTGTGCCGTTGAAGAAATTTCAGCGTACTGCCGTGTTAAGCACAAAAGTGGTATCTGCACTTCCTAGCAAAATTGAGTTATTGTCAACAGGTGGTTCTTTGCGACTTTTTTACGAAAATGCAATGTTTTTAAGTCATTTGAGAATGCGAAATATTTAAAAAAAAATTCTAAAAAAGTACTTTCTGAATCAAATATATGGAGTCGCAAAACTTTAAAGAGCAATATTTCAGTACGAGATCGCTTGCAGATACCACTTTTGCGCTTAGCTCTGTAGCATAGGCAACTTTCTGCCTTGAATTCACAAGAAAAACAACGTTTCGTTCTTAGAATTGAAGGGTTTGGAAGAAGAAGGGGGCTATGTTACATTTTTTTTAAAATGCAATGTGGACAATGGGAAGCAATGGATACAGGAAAACAAATAGAACTAGGTGCACCAAAAAGTGGATGCCATGAGACCAACTTTATACGTTCATTTAACGACAAAACCAGAAAACAGAAAAGCTGCAACTACAAAGCTTTGAACTTTATTTTTTCGCAGTTTGGGTTTTGTTACATATCCGTTTCATCTCCCATCCCCTTCAATTATTAAGGTAGTAGTCTGGTAACTTTTCCTACTGGCCTATTTTCATGACTCTTTTGGAGGGTGGTTTTTTGTAGGAAAATAAAAATGAATTGTCTTGAATATTAAGAGTTTTTATTTACATATTGAAAATATTAAAAAAAATATTTGAAAAAATTCAATAGTTTATTACTATTACTATTGTCACTCGAAGTTCGAACCTAAAAAAAAATGCACGTGGGTGGCCCGGGTGATTTTGGCTCTTGATGTTATTTGAAATCAAATATTCTTGATTATTCTTAATCTATAGACATGTCATTCTAGTCGGAACTACTGAAGTTAAATTTCAAGGGAAAATAACAAAATGGCGGACTTTGAAATAAAAACTTTTATTTAAGCAAAGAAAGGGTTGTAAAATAAAAAGTTAGGGGTGAAAAAAATTCTCGTTAGTACGGACGAGACCTATAAGTGTGTAGAACAGCCTGTTAAAATTTGAAAGCAATCGGTTCAGTAGAAAAAAAGTTAAGACCCGGACCGACCAGAGAAACAATGTTTTGAGAAAAACGCGTTTTAAGTTCAATAACAAATTTTCATAAGTAAACTTATACTTATGTCAATCGTCGTGTATAAAAAATGCGCGCAAACAATAGAAGGGTCCAAGCGGTTGCAGCTACCGGTCGACCTTAAAGGTTGGACTCCGAGGCGCTCTAGAAAACTCGTTATAACTCCCGAAATATTTGGAATTTCTGTCTGAAATTTTCACAGTACATTCTCAAGACATTTTACATTAAAATTAAGCGTAAAAAAGTTTTTTTGATTTTTTGCGCTCAAGTTACCGTTAAGACATTATATTCTTAGCAACTGTATACCATTAAAGAAGTAAA
This sequence comes from Uloborus plumipes, assembly GCA_038373865.1. NCBI lineage: Eukaryota > Metazoa > Arthropoda > Arachnida > Araneae > Uloboridae > Uloborus > Uloborus plumipes. The sequence goes on along the minus strand of JAXGGA010002634.1, from coordinate 25,888 downwards.
ACAAAAAGAAATTAAAATTTATCTTTTAGCATTTTTTTTCTTCGGAAATTTTTTCATAAAAGCAGTAGAGAGCAAAAAAAAAAAAAAAAAAAAAACAATGCGGATGTTTCCTTCTGTCAAAAGTAACTACTTTTATCCACTGATAGTGTTATAGTAGTAAGAAAAAAAGACCTCGAATTAAAATTTGTTTTTCTCAGTAGGCCCCCTGCAGGGGCCGGTTAGGAGTTTCGGGTTGGTGGAGCACCGGAATGCGAGACGTTGGCTAACTGAGTTTGCAAGAGGGACTACACGACGGTTGAAGTCGGAAAAGAGAACATATAGCAATTTGTCGTTGCTAAAAAAAACTATAAGGCCAAAAAATACTTTTGTTTTTCAATCGTTAATTTTTGATATTTTTTTTAAAATGTCGGATTTCTGAAACAAAGTGAGATCTCGTATGACGTCACAAATAAAAAAAATTTGGTGTAAAATCAGGCGAAAACTTCAGTGGTTTTGGATTTTTGGTATCTTTGCAACAGTAAAAAATCGAATCCAAAATGCCGACTCGTCAACTTGCTAAGACCGTCTTGTTCACTGGTATATCATTAGCGAAAATGAAACAGCGACTGATCCTCTTTTAGAAGAAAATGAGTCCATATTAAGAAAAAAAAAAAAGCAATTTCTCCCATATTTACAACTGTGCTCTTTCAGAAAAAAAAATATTTTTGAAAAATGAGAAGACAACCACTTATACAGATAGATAACATTACAAAAATACTAGACAGATTGACAAGAAAGATTTATGGCATTAAAATAGAAATTACATCCAGCGCTAAATCAAAGATCTCCCTTTTTTAACCGACTTCAACAAAGGAGGAGGTTATCAATTCAAAACGTATACTTTTTTTTTGTTTGTTCGCACATAACATCTGATTTACTGAACCGATTTGGACGATTTTTTTTAAATCGATAGGAGATGGTGTAACTTAGGTACCATGCATTCATATGACGATATTTGGATGGTGTAATGCAAAAAGGAGTTAACCCACAAAACATAAAAAAATGAGTTATCCAACTGTGATGGTAAAATATGTTGCTTTCTACATTAAGCAAAAATATTTAAGCTCTATCAGCATTTCATGGTAACAAATCATTGGTATATTGATATAGAGCTCCATGCTTTTTTCCATAGTTTGTTGACTTTAAAGCCCACTATCTCAAAATCAGGTTTTTGTGGGTTAACTCCTTTTTGCATAACACCATCCATTTGTTCACTAGAAAAAAAGTTATTATGGAAAACAGTAAATTTCATGCCATTTCCCCATTAAATGATTAAATTTTCAATCCATTGTTGCAAAAATTTTTTGCCTCGCAACAGCAATATTAATAGTAATCATGGTGAAAAATTTTAACCAAGGCTTAACTAAATCTAACATGAAACTCATTAGCGGTAACGTACGTAGTATGTGTTAAAATTTTATGAACAACGAGAAACTAGAATTGCTTTGAAATATAAATTAGTTGACAAACCGTTGATATTTAAATGGCTTTGATTAACCTAGTACACAAATAAATACCAGTACACAAATAACTACTTTTAAACATAAGTTTTGAAGTCGGCGCAAAAACGATAGGTCAAATGATATTTTACCATATTTTGCCAACATTTTTCAGAGAAACCATTGAAAATTAAAAGCAGAATATTTGTACCATTACACGAATGTGTGGTAATGAATGAAATGTATGCGAATACTTTTAAAGAACCTGGATCCATTAAAATGTATATAGTTGAATTATAGTTGCGTATGATTCAACACATTGTTTTTGCGCCGACTTCAAAACTTATGCTTAAAAGTAGTTTCGATGGTGTTCAAAGAAAAAAATTAGTTTTTTATTTTTTAGAGCATTTTTCAACTGAAGTCGGTTCTATTTTTTTCCAAAATTATTTTATTTTATTTTTTCTCAATGAAATCTCTTTGCATAGTCCGTAGCATGTGCCTTAAAGAAGCCCATCAATTTCAGATTGTTTAGCTAAAAATTACATCTTTTGAAAATACTGCTTTTCATCGTTAAAATACTTAGTAATCGTACCTTTTCCACCAATAATTTATTAAAGGATGATATTAAAGGTGTTAATATGTGGAGAAGGAAGTCCTGTGATACCGTAAAGTCAGGTTACTTGGACCCAAGGGGGTTACTTGAGCCCATTACAGTAAAATGATAAAATCTAGGTTTTCTACTCACTAGTTGAAGACTTGCACATAGTTCCTTGTTTCTGGGCTAGGTAGAAGCATTCTGCAGTCTCTAACGCTAGTACCAAACCCAGATTTTATCATTTTACTGTAGGCTCAAGTAACCTCCTTGTGGGTCCATGTAACCCGACTTTACGGTACTGTTTCTGTGTGCGATCGATTGTTGTCCGATTGGAAAATGGTTTCTGGGATCCCTGTTATGAGGACCAACACATGTGACTGGAATATGAACGTAGTGCTGTGTTGCAGTGGTGATGTAGATCAATGTTAGAGTTGACCATATATGATGGCACCCCATAATACCTCTCCAGCTGTAAGTGCCAATGACACAGAGTGTCACTGGACTAGCTTTGCCACATCACCACCTTCCCTGGTTTGCTCTGTCTCCTGATTTTTCAGATAGAGGGTATCTAGAGTTACCTGGGGATGGCAAGTTGGACAGCCTAGAGTTTGGGGGCATTTAGTGGCACGTTTACCGAAACTGTCCTTATTCAAGACGCAGGGTATGATAACGATCCTTATGCCCCGTGACTTGCCTGTAACACCTCGTGTATTAACACTAGAGGTAGCTCCGCAGGGTAGTAGAATCTCGTTTCACATGGATTTTTTCCTAAAATAAATTGGTTATTTTTTGCTTTCATTTAGTAATCTATTACTTATATCAATGACTAGCTTATTACCCGGCGTTGCCCGGGTGCTTTTTTTACAACATAACTAATTATAATTGTTTTTAACTTATTTCATGTTAAAATGAAATAAGTGAGCCTTAAATTGATAAGTCATTGTTAATCGTAATCTTTGTTGGAAAATACTCATATTTAAATGTGTTTAATTTTATCAATTTGTATGCTTTAAAGGCTTACCGCTATTACTAGATATTTTCAAAATTGAAAGAAAATGGCCATTTTGATACAAAAATGTGAATTTTGAGCTTTTGGATTTCTTTAAAGCTTCAAAACCCCGCCTATGTGAATTCTAGTGCATCAAGGAACCTCTGTGCCAAGTTTGATGAAAGTCCGACGAAAACTGGATTTGTATAAGGAACAAACATACAAACATACATATATATATCTATATATATAGATGTGTTTACGTGCATAAAATTATAAAATTTCGTTTCATTTTAACAACTTTTTCTTTGTGGGTCTATTTTTTTTGTAGTAGTAGACAGTTATAATTTTTTCTTTACATTTTTAAAGATATATAAAACTTCTAATCATGAGCTAAAAATAGGTTGTAGAAACGTCTATTCTAAATGCTAAGTAATAAAAATGTTACAGTTTTCATTCTATTTTGACGTTCTGCTTCCAAACTCTTGATACCTTCCAACAGCAAATAATGCATAAAATGAAAAATTCAGAGAAGCAGACAAACACGAACCTCTGATTTTAAGGATTGTTTTCTGCACTTGTTTACCATCTTCAAACCTAAAGTATTTTTTACAATTTTTTCCTTCTAAATTTTTTACTGTAAGAGGAGAAAAAAAACTTTCTTTGAGTTTTAGCAGCAAAAAATAGTTTGTCAATAGAGCTTCATAGTGCATTTAATCCCACGCTCAACTCAAAAAATATCACAAGACGGCTCTTAAAAGTAAAACTAAACAAAGAAATTATTTTTGGAAAGTCGAATACCTTAATGCAACAAAAATGCAACTTGGTAAATGTTTGCCTACCGTAGGATATTTCAAAGTGAATATTATATTAAAACTGCTTCTTTTCATTTCGATTTTTTTTCTTAGAGAAAAAAAAACTTCCAAATTAAATTTTTTAGCTGTAACACTTAGAAAACTGTTCAGTACTTTTATTCATAAAACAAGTTTCTTTTTTTCCTTACACAAAAAGATAATGTTAAAATGTTTAATTACATGAGATGCTGAGTTCATTTAATTTGTTTCACACTCTGAGGGCATGTAGTATGATTTTTTCGGCTATAGTGGCCTGACTAGTAAGATTTCGGATTCGCAACTGAAGGGTCCCAGGTTCGATACCAGTTGGTCGAAAATCCACCCTGTTCGTAATAGTGACTGAGGTATGCTAAATATGTTTGTGGTGGTCGCTAAGTCTTCCAAGTTCCCATACCAAATCAGTACCTCTACGCAGCTGTCGGCAACCTAAATTGACTGAAGATCAATTTCTGAGTTTGGTGTGAGCACATGGTCAACTGAGGGGTTGGGACGGTTGTTACATACACAATAGACTTACATATGTGTGATATTTACGCGGTTAAGTAGAGACTATGATGACATCAAATTGTAGTTTAACTCATCATCAAAAAAAAAAAAAAAAAAAAAGACTTAGATACTTGCTGCTGTGCTTTAAATTGTTAAAAATGATGACACGTTGATCCATATCAAACATTTTCAGATACAAGAATATTATTTGTTTTAAAATTGATAAGATTGTGAGTATAAAAAGAATATATTCATTCAGGGTAACTTTCAACCTCAATTGCTTCTACTTTAAAACTGTGCAACTCCTATTTTAATACTCATATTGTATTTCTTGGTATTAAATGGAAGAATTACTACTGAACTTGCTCACAGTAAAAAGAAAAAAAAATGTTAAAATCATTTAAACTTAATTTTTTACCCGGTTCAAAGCAATGATTTGTTGAATAACATTTACTTGTTGAACAGAAAAATCTGACTGCGGGTTTCGGGTTCGAATCCCGACTCAGACATGATTGTACTTTTTCTCTCCCTTCCTTGTCCTCTCTTTGTGCGAATGTGTTGTTGTGGTGTGAATGGTTGCCTAGCCTACAAACGGGTCCTTATGGCATTTGTGTACTGTGTCAGTTTGTCTTCAAACCAAATAGCGGTTCAGTTCAAAAGTGAAACCGCTCATACCAAAATGCCAGCCTAACTGGCACAAGACAACAGCAACATTGAAGTTGGTAATGTTGAGTTGATAAATTTAACAGTATTAACTGAAATGGGAGGCCTCGGTGTCCTAGAGGTAGACATCTCCTCGTAAGCAAGAGGTCGCGGGTTCGAGTCCCACCTTGCCCATGGATGTTATTTCAACCTCTGTGTACCGTAAATCTGTCCTGTGTTTGTCAGGAAGCAAAGCACATAGTACGCAGTCCTCATGCATGTCGAAGCTGATGGCTTCAGTATCTGAAATTGAATTCGATTTGTTGTTTCAATAGATTTCTAACATTAGTAGCTTATGTTACTTACTAAAAGCACAGCTTCTGTCAGCCAGCATCATTTCGGCTATTTTTTCTAATATACTAAAAAAACTAGATTAAAGTCGAATATACTAAAAAATTTGATGTGGCGCTAATTTAGCATGATAAAAGTTACCTGGGATGACTACACCTGAATTCTAGTATATAAAACAAAGATTTCGTGAGGGCCGTGATAGATATGTTTAAAACTTAAACAAAAATGCCATATGAAAAAAAAAGAATGCCATCAATCCAAACATTTTAATTTAGCTGTCTGCCGTGAAAAACATTTTGAATTCAATGTGTGTTGGAAAGAAGAATAAATTCAAAAATGTATTTTCCCTGTTACATCTTCTAGTAAAAACACTGAAAACAAACATGTATGCTTTTTAGAGCGAGAAGAACTAATGATGCTTTCAGCAATAGGTGCGATTTCTTACATTAGTTTCTTTTATTTATTTACTTGTTTATTTTTATTTTTTATAAAATACAATTCTAAAGGAGAGAAGAAAGTAATGACTTGCAGTTACATTCCTCTCTGAAAAAAGAAGGGAGTAATTTACCTGTCTCTTTTCCCAAATTATGTTATTTCGCAAGGAAGTTTATGGCAGAAAAAGATGCAAAATGAAGTGGAAAAAACAATGTACTTATTCACAAATCTTACGCAATTTACTGTTTGTTGTTTGTATGTGTTTTTCTTCAATTCACACGCGTCAAATTTTAAAGGAAATAGTTTATCGAGATGACTCCATTTTTGAATGTAGGATTACGTACCTAATGTGCTATGTCATTTTAAAGGTTACATTAGAATAAACAACAGTTTATTACTTTTTTAACGAATATATATGAGTAGCGATTAAAATTTTGGTGTTACAAAAACTTTAATTAATTTAACCAGTAATTCGTGCGTTCTGTAACAAATATTAAAAAATCAAGTTGAAACGTTTAAAGAGTATTTTGCTTTTAGTTATTATTATTTATGGGTTAATCTAGCAGAAATTCTGTCCGATACATTTGAATTTTGCATCCCAACTTTAGTGATTTACGTCTTTTAATCATCATTTTGTTATTGAATTTTCATTAATTTGTACATAGTAAAGGATCAATGATTTTTGCAGGAGTTAGTTATGAATAGTTTTTAAATATTTTGACTACTACATGTAGCAGAAGGCACAAAAAACTGTAAAAAACTGCACAAATATAACAAGTCTTAAATATGTTCTAATCATTAAGAAATGTTACAATTACAGAGCAAGTATAAAATGAAATATTCATTTTGAAACTGTTACTCTGTTTCCGAGATCAAGACCCCCTTCCTTTTTTTAAATTATTAATAAAACTGTAACGGATTGGGCATCCCAACAGTGTAAATTAACCATCGGAATGAAAGGCAGAAAAAAGAATTAGGGCCATGCTCCACATCAGCGTAAAACGCGACCGAAACTGAAGGCAGAAACCGAAAATCCTTGTACTTTCCATAGGAACACTATTGAATCCATTTTACGCTTCTGCTTTACGTCAATGTGGAGCATGGCCCTTAGGCTCACCTTGTTTATTAACCGTAGAATTCAAAGCAACAGCAATAATAATGTTGAAAATGACACTGGAAAATGATTAGTAATATAAATATTGGTAAATATTTTTTTTTCGCTTCAAAATTGGCTTGTTCAATTTAATCAGTTTTTTTTCAATTGAGTCGAAATATTTTTTAATCCTTTATGTCTCAAATTAACTTAGTAATGAATTTTTTTTATATTATTTTGGTTTTTTTAGTTGAAAATACATCAAAAAACATATATAACGAATAAAATTTTTTTGACTATCAGTAGCGGCTAAGGTCCCCTACGCCTTAGGGCCTTTAAGAAAACTGCTTCCGATCGCAGGAGTTATTTGTCGACCTCTCAGTTCGAAACCCTCAATTCCCGAAAACCCTTAATTCGGAAGTACAAGGAGTGGTACTTTCAAGTACCAGCATGATTCCTGCCAATTAAGATTCAAAATACTAAATTAATGTAAGCGAGACTTCTAAGACCCGCCGGGGCACAAAGGGTTAAATGAGTGCTCAATTCATCCAAATATTACAATAGCTCTGAGCAACCGGCTGCAGTGACGTCACGTTATCAGCGTGTTGGCTTTCCTTGTATAGACGGTAGTGGTGCGGCTCGAAGTTTCATACATACTGGTCTCCTTCAACTCGTTTCACTCATCTGTGTCTATTTTTTTCTCTGGTTTAGAGTTCCACATTGAGCAGATACTTTCCTCGAAAGCTTCTGAGGATGGCTTTCCTTTTATTGTGCATTCCAGAGAAGAGAATATGAAAAACTCCAACCACAGGCTGTTCGACCATTTGTGAGATGGAAAGTCAAGCATCCAGTTCAAAGCCACAAACGTACTCATCTATATGTTTGCTGATCTACCTACCTCGAAATGAATGAAGTATGTGCATCAAAATTCCCTCGTTATTTTGCCTTTTTTCTTGCTAGACTCATTCAAATAGTACTTGCTTACCTGGCTGCTTGCCAATTTTTCGCAAGAAAGGTGGTCGTACTATCGCGAAAAATTTTGATACTAATTAACTTGTTGTATTTCTCAGTTCCAAAAAGGAAAAAAAGGAAACAAAAAAGCGTAATTTATCCTAAGTTGTTTTAAAATATTTTTTATTTAAAAAAGATAAAGAAAAGTATGCATTAATTACTCCTACTTCTCTCAAAGTATTCACCACCTCGGCACATCTTAAAGACGAAATTAATGGTCATGTTCGTGGAATTAGTGTGGACTTACTGCGTTAAGCTGTAGAACACACTGCTTTAAGAATGGAAAGAGTTGTGGCACACATATAGAACAACTGTAGAATGTCTTGTTAATCTGCAGCGCCACCTATCGGCAACTTTTTGTACTTTTTTTATTATTAATAAATCTCGAGCGCATGGTCTGAAATGTCTGTTTCCAAAATTTCCTCACATTATGACCCATACAACGTCTTTCACGGGCCTCTGAGTTGGGGAAGTTTAATTTGGACAACCCTGTATATATATAATGTTTCGGATGTCGTAAACGGTTCTAACAATTTTGATAAAATTTTGTATTTAGATATAGGTTTGATTTCTGAGTTCGTCTACATCGGCGTTTTTTCTGTAAAAACGTGAGTTTTCACAAAAAACCCCGTTTTTTATACTTTCATTAACAGTTTGAGAAGCTTTCTTTCGCCATTTTTTTAATGATTACTATTATTGTTACTGTTTCACAGCAACCACATTTTATTATAACAATGGATTTCATATTTAATCACATCAGCTTAAATTTAAATTTTTATGGCATTTGGCAAACGAGTTTTGGCAACGTTAGAGCTGTTATTGTTTTTAAAATGTTAAGGAGATCGATCAAATTAGAGCCGCTATATAGACAGGCAGAGGCATCAAACTTGAGTTGGACCACTTTGGATCCATACATTTTTACTTTCAATTTTTCATTGTTGCCGAGCTAGCGTTACCAGAGTAAAGTTTCCGGCATTGCCAAGCTTTGCCAAATGCACGTGCCGCCAATCTTTGTCCATGGTAAAAATTACCTAAACGCGATACTTGCCAGAAAAGACAACCATTCATCAACCGGCTGAAATTATATAACACTAGATCCAAAGTGGTGAAACTAAATCTTGATGCGTCGGCTCGTCTATATAGGGGTCTTAGATCAAATTAAAGTTATTTTGGTGTGATTTTATGTTGCACATCTTTTAAATAAGGTTGTGATGATGCAAGGCGGATCCAGAAATGTTCCAAGGGAGGGGCGATTGTTTTTTTTTCTTACTTGCGCATTTTTTTGCCATGCATCCTTGTTAACACTTGTTGATTACAAATGTTTTGGTCTTCCATTTCAAAAAAATTCCTGGTCAGAGCCCCAAATCCTCTGCCCCTTTCCCTTTTTTCATCAAGGATCAACTAAAATCGCCCTTTTTTGAACTTCAAAATCTAAAAACTGCTGGAGAAGAGTCCCTCAAGGGAGGGGCGATCGTCCCTCCTTTGTATCCGCCCTTGTGATGATGATGTCTTTTCCAAATAAGGTTGTGTTTTTAAAATAAATTACGGCTGTTTTAAAATGCGTATTGCAACCAAGGAGATAAAAATTCTTTTCAAGTTCATCTAAATAAGTACTTTGAACTTTAGAAAAAAACACGATTTTACAAACCTCTTTTTTTTTTAAACCGAGCTGAGCTCGGTCGCCAGGTACTGCAAAAAAGTGATATGAATTGGCGCTACCACTTGGCGATATATCGCCAAGCTTTTGATCACCAAGTGTTTGACTCCAACTTGGCGACATATCACCAAGTTGGCTACAAGTTTGGAGAAAAAGAATTATTTTTTGAATGTGGGGTCAATTTGGCGCTATTGGCGATGTTTTGCAAAAAATTCACTGAATGATATTAAAATCGGGGATATTTAGAAAATTAATCATTGTAAAACTTTTTTTTTGCATTGTTTCGTGGTAAACTGGAGGTGTAAATGTTTTAATTGTTATCGTAATGCATCTACTAAGAAATTTACACGTAAAAGGAAGTAGTGTGGGATCCATACCAGATTTTTCCTTTGTAATGTTATCCTGCTGATTTAGATACCTGAAACTTTTATGACATTATTGAAAGCCATGTGTGACACTCAAAATAGACGTTCTACATTGAATTGTGAAAACGAATGACCAGTAAATCTGTGCATTTTAACTAAATTTTACCTTGAGTTTCAATTAAAAAAAAAAGCACTTTAAAATGTTTTTCCTGTGTTTCATTTTTAAGTAAAAACATTGTGAAAAAAGTTTTTAGAGAGATGAAAAATAATGACGATTTCAGCAGTAGGTGCAATTTCTTACGTTAAGCTCTTTTGCTTGTTTGCTTATTTATTTATTTTTTTGCAAAGGAAAGCTCTAAACTACAACACATTAAAATAATTACGTGCTGTTACATTTTTGAGTGAAAAAAAAATTACCTATCTCCTTTTCAACATTATGCTAGCTCGTAAGGAAGTTTATAGCAGAAAAATATACAAAATGAAGTGAAGAAAAACAACGCTTTTATCTTCAAATCTTATGCAATTTTCCACTTATTGTTGGGATGAACTTTTCTTCGATTTAATTGTATTAAATTTCCAAGTAATTAGTTAATAGAATCTTGCCGCCTTTTGAATGCAAGATTATGTATTTAATGCACATTTGCAAATGTTAAGGTCCTTTTTTGAACAATTCAAAATACTTTAACGCCGGAAAGAGAAATTCAAACCTTTTTATCTACAAAAACTCTACAACATTAAAATTATCTTGTTAGCAACGAAAAATTGAGAAAATTGCTGAGATTCTGAGTATTTGTTTGTGCTTGTTGCAAGGAATAGAGAAAAAAAGTTATTAATAGAAATCGGAAAGCCGTTCCTCGTACATTTAACATTGAAGATAGAAAGATAGACAGCTATAGTTTTCATAGAAAACGATTGTTTGCGTTTGTTGAATTTAAAAATAACTAAAAGAATGATTAAATTTCAGTTGTCTTTATAGATACTTATATCTGCGCCGTTTATTTTGAAAAATGGGGTAAAGTCCGTCTTTCTTTATTTCGAGATATTATAGGTAACATGTTTCAATTATTAGTTTTATTAATGGAGAGATAAACCCTCCATCTCCCAAACATTTGGATTCTGATATTTTCCCATTCCCTACTGTTACAGATAAAAAAGATCGTACAAGTTTTACCTATTATCAACATTATCTTTATTTATTTATTTTTTTGAAAAGAGCACTTGTCCCACCTTTGAAGAAAAGTACTCATAAACATATGAGAAGTCTTTCATGCATATTTTATCACGTCTCGGGGCATTTCACGGTATTTGTGACATGGGGTGTCCGTAACAAAACTTTTTAAAAATTTAAAATTTTTATATATATTGAAAAAGAACATTCTAAAGTATATGAACATCATATTGTTTTCATAGTTCACTTTATATTATGTTTGTAATTGCACTCAGAACATTGAAAATGCAATTTTCACTGTTACGGACTCTACATTGAATTTTTCTTTAAATCTGGCTTAAACCGATTTTTAAGCCAAAACTGGTACTTGAGACAGATAAAGTAAAGGCTCACCTCTAATATAGCTAACAATTTTAATCAAAAAGTGCGTTCTATAAAAAATTATGAATTGTGAAAATGATGATATGTAATTGTGAAAATGATAATGTAGAGTCCGTAACAATAATTGAAATAAAAGATTAGTTTTTAAAGAAAAATTCAATGTAGAGTCCGTTACAGTGAAAATTGCATTTTCAATGTTTTGCGTGTAATTACAAACATAATATAAAGTGAACTATGAAAACAATATGATATTCATATACTTTAGAATGTACTTTTTCAATATATATAAAAATTTTAAACTTTTAAAAAGCTTTGTTACGGACACCCCTATGTCTCAAATACCGTGAAATGCCCCTTTTTCAGTCTGTATGAGACTGTATTGCATCAATTTATTCTTCTCTGACAGAATATAGGCTTAAGATAGTATAACCACCAGAATAGAAATTTAAAAATGCACACTGCTAAGCTTTTTCTGCATATGTAAAATAGAGGCATTTCTGGAAGGATTTTACAAGTAGAAAAAGTTCTGCTATTGGCAAATATATGCAGTTGTAAAAAAAGGTGCCTGCAGTCTTTTATGCTTAGTTGTATTCTTCCAAGAAAGAAGATGCCGAAGCTAAACGTGAGCTGGGAATAGATGCCAAATTATTTTGATGCTTTTGGGTTTGAAATAAGTTGAAAAAACTTTTAAATTGAAATATTCTCTGCTCGAAGTCATCCTTTGCCCGTAGTTTTGTAGCATATTTGAAAGAGCATTCATACAAAAATGTTCAGGAGTCATATTTAAAAAAGTCAAGGTTCGCATAATAACATCTCAAACGTTGATTCACATGTATCAACAAATGGTTAGATATATGGGTATTTTGGTTTGTAACCACAATAATCAGCTTTTGAAACTCAAAAATTAGAAAATAAATATTTCTTTTCATTTTGCAAATATATAAGCATTTATTTATTAAGGCATATCCTATTTAGTTGCACAAGTCAACAAAAAACACTTTTTTCTTTATAATTTCTTGTAATTGATTTTAGCTATATTTGGGGTACCGAATCCAAATATAAAATTTGTTTTTCTTCATCATCTCTACTTTAGTACCCGACAACTGCTGTTTAACTCCTTATTTTGTGCACTTGTAAAAAAAGAATAGCCTTCTGAAGCAATGATTGCTCCGGCACATTTACCCTATTATCAGTCTGTAGTGCAATTACTTCCAAGAAAATAATTTAACAAATTAAGTAATTTAACAAAGTTACAATAAGCTCTGGTCAATTTGTCAGTTATTGCCTTGCAAATGTTCACTACAAACATGCATGGTGTGTTGGACCTTTGCAAATAATATTTGCAAAGCCCAATTAAGATATTGGGGGTCTCAACAGGGGGTTCCAATCAACACAGGAGCTCAACTGTTCGTTTAAAATATTTATAGAGGGGCCAAGAATCACACACCTAAAGATACAAAACACAGAAGAAAAGGGTAAACTTTAATTTTCTCAACGTTTCTTTAAATAACAGCTTAATGCCACGGGTTATCCTACCGTAAGTCAAGCTAAAACCACGCTTGAAACATCCGATGGAAGTTCAATTTCTTAGCTCACACGGTCCGTTTCCTTCATATCTACACAGATTCAAGATAATAAACTCAACATTATGTGTTTGCAGTCAACTTGGAACTCCTAAACATTACTTATTCAATTGTACGTTAACTAGCTCTTTTCACTGCACATATAATTCCAACCTTCCTTTATCCAGAAATATAGTTCATATTCTACATCATCCAGCTACTCGCAAGAATCTCCATAATATAATATTTTAACTTAGCACTCAAATAGAAGACTTCAAATTTCCCACCTAAAAATGTCAATAGAAATATTTTTACCTGTACATATCAAAATTTTTTTTCAAGCATTTTTATGCGTTTTTTGTCTAAATTATTATCCAATTTATGTACGTTTCCCTGCGGGTGCTTGGTCGTTCGTTGGTTTTCTTTTTCCTCCCATTCACCACACCTGTTTAAACCCTCATCCGGGTAGGTACGGTGGTGACTGGTGGGGTTTAGATACATAAATAAAATAAATAATGCCACGGGTTACTTGATCTGTTTTGTAATCAGGTTATCAATATTTCTAACACAGTCCAACCTTAATACTGCCGTGGGCAGGTAAAGGGCAGTAACTGCCAAATTTTCGATTTTCATTTTTTTGCATTTTTGAAATCTATATTACATTAGTTTTATGTTACAAGCATCTTTTTTTGGTTTCCGATGAAAAAAAACTGTTTTTTAACCAATGGTAATTAGCAGTAACTGCATTTTTCGTTGCTGTGGGCAGGTAAACGGCAGTATCTGCATGTCTGCAGGATGAACATAATATGAATCACTGTGCAAAAATTGCATCTAGCCGCAAAAACCGTTTTCCTTTGTACCTAAACTGAGCGAAAGTAGGAGTGCCCTAATAGGAGGTCATGGGAGGTCATTGGTTGCACTTGAATGTTCCCAAGGGGGTGTTTTATTCCTTTATGGGGTGAATCAGTGTTAATATCAATGCAGACTTAAGATATATAAATTGGAGCTACCACTTGGCGATATATCGCCAAGCTTTTGGTCGCCAAGTGCTTGTCGCCAACTTGGTTACCTATCGCCAAATTGGCCACAAATTTGGCGAAAAAAATTATTTTATGAGTTTGGGTTCAATTTAGCGCTATTGGCGGTATTTTGCGAAAAATCCACTAAATGATGCTAAAATCGGCGATATTTAGAAAATGAATCGTTGTAAATCATTTTTTGCATTGTTTCGTGGCACATTAAGGGTGTAAATGTTTGAATTGTTTCTTGCTTATTCCAAGCACTATTTTAACACTTAAGGCATCTACTAAGAAATTTACACATAAAAGGAAGTAGTGTGGGGTCCATACCAGATTTTTTTCTTTCAAATAAAGTTTCTCTCCACTAGCAGACAATATTTTTCGCGATTTCAAAGATACACAAGCCAAACTTGGCAGACCACAAACAAAAATGCAACAATGAAATGATTTTATTTACATTGTTTTGTTTTCTTTTAATTACAGTTGCTTTCATACTAACAGACGATAGTTTTTGCAGTTTAATCTCTAGCTGTTGCATTTTTAATAATACTATGAAATAAAAAAATCGTCAGCACAACAAGCATTTCAAGCGCTCTTTTTCTCAAAGTGATTTCTTGTTTTGATGCAAAGTACAAAGCATTAGCTGATTTTTAGTTATTTTAAAACATCTGGTGTGAACGCCACAGTAATTCCTTTTACGTTTAAATTCCATAATAAATGCCTCAAGTGTTAAAATAGTGCATTAGAGTGAGCAAGATAACAACTCAAATATTTACACCCCCAGTTTGTCACGAATCAATGCAAAATTATGTTTTACAATGATTTATTTTCTAAATATCGCCGATTTTAACATGATTCAGTGAATTTTTCGCAAAATGTACCCAATAACGCCAAATTGAATCCAAATTTAAAAAAAAAATCATTTTTTCGCCAAATTTATCGCCAACTTGGCGGCAAACACTTGGCGACCAAAAGTTTGGCGATATATCGCCAAGTAGTTGCATTAAATCATATCACTCAATCTGCATTGAAATTAACATTGATTTACCCCACAAAGGGGTAAAAGACCCCC
The DNA here is from genome assembly GCA_038373865.1 of Uloborus plumipes. NCBI lineage: Eukaryota > Metazoa > Arthropoda > Arachnida > Araneae > Uloboridae > Uloborus > Uloborus plumipes. The sequence continues at coordinate 10,731 of JAXGGA010002634.1, read as the reverse complement.
TTGGATACATTCGAATGCAACCACAAGGAGAGGTGCATAACTAGACCGCCTTCTGAGCCTACATACCAAACTAGAAGCTTCTACGGCAAAAAGTTTTTGAGTTATGCGACAGGCATACATACATACGCACATACATACAAACATACATACATACAACATACATACAAACATACATACATACGCACATACATACGTACATACAGACGTCACGAGAAAACTCGTCGTAATTAACTGGGGCATGGTCGAAAAGGATATTTCGGCTGTTTATATGTTAGTAGGTACATATGCACGTACTGATAGGTCGAAAAAACTACTCAACATTCATTCGGGGGTGAGCAAAATCAAAATTTAGACCAAATTTTGAGTGAAATTTTCTTTGTGATCACAATACTTCCTTTACTAAGTAAAAGGAAGTAAAAATGGCTGAAGAATCATCAAGTTTTGCTTCATATTTTGCATAATACAATACAGTTTCATTATATTTTTTAATTATATTTCGCGTTCGTTTATATTAATTCTATATCAAGTGGATACGCGGTATTTATGTGTATTTTTAAATAAAACATATCATTCACAATGCAATAATATATTTCGTAATAACATATCTACTCCGCATGTAGTCGAATACGTAAATACTGGACATTTAGTAGCATACTGTGCAGTTACTGCCGACTGCCAGTCAATTCCGCATGACATTTAGAGTGAAAAGGGCAGGTAAACGGCAGTATCTGCTTTACCTATCTCTGCGCTTGCAAAATGAAAATTTAATCGATTACCCAAAAAATATATCGGTATAAACATATAGTATCGCCTATGTTCGAAGTTCAATGTTTCATAGATGTTTGTGGGAAATCAAAAACGCGTTTCTTCAAATATCTCGAAAACTCATTTTTGCAGATACTGCCGTTTACCTGCCCACGGCAGAATATCTCGAACCTCTTTATTTCGAAACCCTTGATGTCTCGAAATTTTTTTCCCCTTTCCCTGTTACATAAAAACTCTTACTTATTTCGATAGTTATCTCGAAATTTATTTTTCGAAACCTTTGATTTGTCGAAGTGTTTTCCTGGAAGTAAATTTGAGCTTGGGAATGGAGACATACGAGTCATTTTCACCATATGCTTACATTTCAAAATTTTTAAGTAATTTTTTTAACTTGCTATTTTCTTTTAGAAATACTAACAGATGTTTAGTCACATATTGTAGGTGTGTAAAAAAGTAACTGGTTGTACACTTTGATGAATAATTAAGTATTCAAATGCTATTGTAAAACTGTAAGTTGCAAGGAAAATTGTCGTCCATTACCATACAAAATCAATATGAAATCTCACTTTTAAACTATATCATAGAGCCTAGAACCAACTTCATTTGAAATTATTTGCGCCCTGAAGCTTAAAACGATGTTTGTGATGATTGAAATATTGATCAAAAACTCTATGGTAACGAATTTGACATTTGGTAACGGATTTGACCAGTAACGGACTTGACATTTCAACCAAAATGTCAAATTATGGCTAGGTTGTCGAATTTAAAAATTGAACTACAATATGCATTTTCTTAGAGTTGTATAATGAACAATATTTAGGGGTAAAAGTTTAGAAAAAGTAAAAATTAATACTAAAATCTTTGGTAACGGACTTGACAAAGAATAAAAATACGCACCTGGAAAAAATTTTGTGCGAAACGCCACAGCAATACTTCTCGACTCAGGGAAACAAAATGGTACAAAATAGTTACATGACTAATTTGTTAAGTTAACTGAATACGTGTTACCATCTTTTGACTTCAATAAATACCTTTTTTAGCTAAAATAATCTTAGGGTAACGGACTTGACAAGAACTTCCGGACAAAATATATTCATACATTTCTTATTGAAATAAAATTACTATTGTCAATATTTATCATGAATACCATATACTAATAGTCAATATATAAAAATAATATGTCGCATTTACTTTTTTTGACCATTAAGTACAGGAAAAAAATAGTTGAACTTGCGAAAATCGGAAATGGACAAGCGTTTTTGCCTTGATTCTCATTTTTAAAGACTTATATAAAAATAAATAAATAAATTTCAATAATTTGTTGAGTGATAGAATTTTTTTGGGGGTATTTCTTGCAGAAAATTATTATTCGCATTGAATTTAAAATATAAGTTATGCTTCAAAATCGTCCTTTTAACCTCCGGACAGCAAATGTAAGCAAATTTTGAAAATGACCCATACATGTTTCGTGCCTTAATCAAGTAGTGTACAAATTAGTGCTGCAGTCGCTTTTTTCTGGTACAATTTATTGTAAACTTTTGCTGCACTGTAAATACTCCATTTTACAGTAAGTTCTTATCTCAAAACTTTCCTGAATTTTTAACAGTGATAAAGATATTGCAATATTTGAGCCAAATCGGTTTTAATTCTTAAGCAAAACTGATGTGGCAACGTCAATGCTTAATAGAAATCATGTAAATGTTATCCGTATTAATTATTATGTTCATGGTGTACTTTGGATTATAGATTACTTCTATGTAATAAATAAGTATTGTTAGAAGTCAGCGATAATACCTCGCACATATTTAAAATCATTAAACGAAAAAACTGTTCTATATCAAAGAAGAAAATGAAAAATGTTTTGCGTATTATTACAGAAAATAAAAAACTTTCGAAGAGTTTCGACTATTCTTACGTGCGTTTCTTTTTTTTTCTGCTTAAGTATAGATTACGATAAGCCTCGATTAATATTTAAACAAAACAAGGATACTCAACAAGCCATTAACTTTATTCATCATAATAAATTTATTTGAAACGTTCGAGACTACAGCGTTTCCTACATCGATTTTGTTATCGAAGATAGCTTGTCAAGATAGTCATGCTTCACGCTCGTCTTTAAGCGCTCCACTGATTTGCATAATTAAATTTCTTTCTTCTTAAGATAAACAAGCCGTTAAGTGAATAAACGTTTCACTTTTTAAATCTCAAATTACCCAACTTTTCTTATAAAAAGTAAATTGCTTTTTAAATGAAGTAAATTTAAAATGTGAAAGAAAATATCTCTAGAGGTTGCTTAGTTTTAACCACCTAATGAAATTTTTTCGAAGCTATCAATTTAGTTTTAAATTGAACAACATGTATGAGAAGCTCTACCTGAAAATGTTTGCTAATAAACGTATTTAATGTTTTAGAGATGTAAGACATTGAAATAAGTTTAATTGGTTACGCGTGATTGATGAAATTTGAATACGTTTTTCTGTAAAAACAACACAAATTTTTATTTCAGAGAGATAGGCCCACCAAACTTGTAACCATGCTTCGAATTGGTTTGCTTGTTAGTTTTAAACGGGGATACGTACTGTCTTATTCTCTTAGCTAAAACCTTCCACTTATTTACGCATGCGTCAGGTCTTCTCTGATCTTACCAAGATAGGCGTGATAGGTAAGATAACAATAAGGAGAAGAATAATAAGAAGCATTTTGAGCCGCATCAAAGAACGTAGAACGATGCTAGTTTCAAATACATAGTTTTTTTGAACGTGTCAAAAGAATAGCAAATGCAAGTTTTAAATAGCAAATTTCGGAAAGTTCCCATTCACAACTCATCACCGCTTTTGTAAGTGGAACGGTTCACGAGTGTTAGGCGCGGCTTTCACGGACAGACAGTATTGATTACGAACTATTTGTATACCTAGTGCGTTTCCTGAGACATGCAATCATTCTTTCATGTGGTACCACAATTGGTGAAGATCATGGCCACGATAATTTTTGCGCCTAGTTTCCCCATTAGATAGATTCACCTTTGCTCTATTCGATACGAAACTGCACTAAGAATTAAAATTTTCCACTACACCCACACACACAGGAGACACTTCATGCCTAACGCGTACTCGAAGAATCCTGATCCGTCAAATGCCGCATTATCGTACGACACGTCAATTTTCTCTGCATCTTGAAAATTCACCGTTATTTAGAACCAGGGTCGTCATTTCAAATTTTTCCATGTAGGGGAGAGGGGGCAAAGGGTTCAAACACAATGCAATTTCACCGGAAAACATTAAAAACCACTCTCACTTATATATAAATACATTGATTTTTCAAAGCCAGGGGGGAGGGGGGGGGCAATTGACCGCCCCCCTAAATAACGGGCCTGTTTAGAACAGATTAGCTGATCCGATTTTTACGAATATACCAGTGCTATTGAAGTATTGCACGATACATTTATGTGCAGCTGTAAAAGTGTATCACACATCGTTTCAAATATTTACTGGTATACATGTCAGCCTTTTGACCTGTTCCGCAAAATAGATAATCCTAAATATAGTTTAAAAAAGCAAAAAAATACGCTTTTAGAGTTAATCAAACTAAAAAGAGAAGATTTTCAAAACTATTGAATATCTGTTAGTTTACATGCACTTATAATACATCAACAGGTAATATAGTTTAGCCTTCAGTATTAATAATAGTATTAAATACACTGGCGGGAAAAAAAATCCCAACACTAAGAAAAAATTACTGTAGAGTAATGAAATTTGGGTAATGCAATTGTCTAGTTAACATGTTTAATTAATTAAATATACAAGATCACTGGCTAATTTAAGCTCAATAAAATTTTGTGCAAATGTGAAATTATGTTAATTTAATAGCGGGTGTAACCTCCAGAATTTTGAAGGCAAGCCTGCAAGCGTGTATGCATTATGTCATACAGGTGCCGAATATCACTTTGTGGTATAGAGTGCCATGCTTGTTGCACTTGTTGTGTCAATGCTAGGACCGTCATTGCTGACTGCGGATGATGCTCTAAGTGCCGTCCAATGATATCCCATACGTTATCAATTGGAGACAGACCTGGTGATTTTGCAGGTTATGGTAACATGTCAGCACTCTATAGAGCACATTGCGTTACAGCAGCGATGTGAGGGCTAGCGTTATCCTGTTGGAAAACTCCCCCCTTGAATACTACTCATGACGAGCTGTACTACTGGTTAAATTACCAGACTGACGACAATATTTCAGTCAGTGAGTTTGGGATAACCACAAAAAGTTCCCCTGCTGTCGTAGGAAATTGCTCCAGAGATCATGACTCCAGGTGTGAGTCCCGTGTGTCTAGGCCGTAGACCGCTTGGGTGCAGGCGGTCCCCTGGCCACCTTCTGACCAATATACGGCCACTACTGGCACTAAGACAGAATCTGTTTTCATCAAAAATTACAACAGATCTCCACTCAGACCTCCAGTGAGCTCTGTCTTGGCACCACTGCCGTCGGAAACGGCAATGGTTTGCAGTCAATGGAATACCGGCTACAGGCTGCCTGGCTCGGAGCTGTCCTTGAAGTAAACAGTTTCTTACCGTTCCTTGGGTCACGACGGTACCAACTGCAGCTCGAATGTCAGCCGCAGATGCCGTACGATGCGCCACAGCCGTACGCAAGATTCGGTGATCTTCCTTCTCAGTCGTGCCACGTGACAGCTCAGAACTCGATCTTCTTGAGGTAGTACCATCCCTTGACCATAGCTTCCAATAATCATGCATGGTGGAAACATTTCCACCAAGTCTTTCTGCAATATCGTGAAATGAAAATCCGCCTTCTCGTAGCCAAATTGTACGACCTCGTTCAAACTCGGTGAGCTGTTGATAATGGCTTCTTCGTCTTCTTAAAGGTATTCCTGGCTAACATGAACGCAATTCGTCAAATTTCACAGAAAAATAATACACACGAGCTTCACAACACGCTTTTAAAACAAGCCTTATTTGCATGTTCTGAGTGACGCCAGCTGCGCCACACTTACGCGTGAAGCGCGAAATTTCAATCGATGTCATCTTTCAGTTGTATAAACACGCACACCAAATTTCATTTATCTAACACAAGTCTTTCTTGGTGTTGAGATTTTTTTTTCCGCCAGTGTATATTACTTTTATATTTTCAAAGAACGTGAATTTTATCATTTATTCAGAGTTACATACATACATACATACATACAAACAGACCCACATGTGAAACTAATTAAAAAAAAATAGTCAGAACGATAGTCGCACGAAAAAATGACTACTGTACTACTAGAAAATCGCTAGAAAAATTTTCTTGCTGCGGTACGGTTTCTCTTTATATTACTGAAAAAGAAACAAATTTCAAATTATCTGTTGGTATTAATCATTTAATACATTTAGTCTAATTCCCTGACAACTAAATTTTTAGCAATAACTAAAGTAGCAAGAAAGTTTCAAATCATAAACATATATCTGCTCTACAATTTGATGTTAACTAGAAATTTTTTAAAATGACGACAAACTCTCCAAGACTCTTAGACACATTAAAAGAATAACGATTCCTCTAATCACATAATAAGAATAAAATTCGGAGATAAATCGTTCTATCGGTACTATTAATTCTCGACATTTCATCTTAAGTTTTTTATCATCTATTTTTCAGCTTCTTGTTACAGATCATGTGCTTCTACACTAAGTATATCATCATCATCATTATCTACAAAGTGAATAGATTTCTATTATTTTTCAATGAATTGTAGTTAATAAGTAATTGATGATTGATGTGAAGGTAAGAGAAAATCATTACTTTTGAAAAGTGAAGGAATATAGGAAAGGGAAATCGGAGGGGAACTTATAGTCATTACTTTTCTTTTAAAAATATTCTGTCACCCTACACTGTAAAAAATTAATTGTTCTTACAATATAATACAGCTAATTTTATAGTAATAAACTGCAAAAATGGAAAATTTTACAGTAAAAACCTGTAAAATTGCTACTTTTAAAGTAATAAACTGCAAAATTGCTAATTTTGCAGTTTATAACCGTGTATTTTACATTTAACTGGAACCTCTGCTGCCAGTATTATACTGTTGTTTTTATAGTATAATGCACCTAAACTTTACGGCAATAAACTGTAAAACTACTAACTTTACAGTAGGAAACTAAAATTGCTAGTTTTAGTTTATTACTGTGCATTTTAGTTTTAAATTGGAAATTCGGCTGCCAGTATTATACTGTAAAAGCAACAGTTTATTTCTAGCTGTAAATGGATGAAATTTTTACATTATAAGCTAATAAACATTTTATTCCCAACAATTTATGCTTTGAGAGCTTTTATTTATTTATTTATTTTTTAAATAGTGAGAAAGGAATTTCGTTGGTGCTGTAAGTCCTAATAAAAAATTAAGATAATTTAAACAAATAAAATATTTAGTTAAATTTGTTTTTTGATAAATTGAAGTTTTCGCAACCAAAGTTGATTCTCTTGAATTTTATATTTCCTTGATTTTCGAATTTCTATGAGTTATAGTTGATTACTCAGTGCCTCTAATAAGTAAACTTTTACAGAAGTTTTAGTTTATCTTTTCAGAAATGTTTTCTTACTAAATACTATTCAAAAATAAATAAATAAATAAATAAATAAAAAGAATAAAAATGAACCGTTTTATTTTTAAAGTTAAACCAGAGTACAGAAATTGCAATTTTAAATTAGCATAATGTAACAGTAATACATTACATTAATTATGTAACAATAATTTCAAAATTTTTAAATATTTTTTAAAATGCAATTAAACATTTTGTTACGTTATAAATACTGATAATAGTAAAAATTATATTATCTTATTACAAATAACTGAGAAGTACCCTAAAGCAGTCAGCTTTATCACCAAAAAGAATCTTAATGAGTGAATATAGTTATCTAAGAAAAACGCATGCAAATCCATTGATTTTCCCCCAATTTGCAAACTTGTATTATAACGTTAATCCTATGAAACTAAAAACATTATACTTTACCATACATTATAAACAGCTGAAACAGTATATCACAGAAATCAACTAACTATGATAAATAGACTTTGCGTTAGTTAATAAATCTAGATCAATTCATCTTTTGTTCGCCGTAATTTTTCACAATGGCGTGCGCACTGCGACAGTTAACACACAGCATTCACTGATATACCGACAATATTTTTCTCGCCGAAAGTGGAATTCTTTGCATAAATAATGAAAAGGCATTAACGTAATAAGTAGTTCATTTATCATATTGCTGAAAGAAGGTATTCAAGCTGTTTTAGGTGTAATTTGCTTTGCCCTGTTAACGGCAGTTGTTGGAAAAATGAACTTTTGCCAGAAACTAAATTCGCCATGAGAGTCGTCTGTGAAAAAAACTTCTTTAGCAGTAATTGCACTTTTAGGTATTTAAGCTGGGGAGATGTATTTATGTGTTATTTATTTTTCAAAGTTCAGTAAGCGGAGGTTTGTTGTTTAGTATTTGTAACGTACAAGTTGTTTAAAGATCAATAAGAGCTAGGGCAAAAAAAGTAGCTAATACTGTATGGCTGATTAAAGAAAGTATTTTAAAGATATAATTAGGATATTGTTGTTCTATTAATTTTTTTCACTTGCTTAAATAAGCAACCGAACTTGTGAAATGAAAAATTTTCTACTGACCTAATTGAAAAAGGCAGTAGTGCCAAAAGTCACTAATACTGTATGCATGATTAAAGAAGGCATTTAAAAATGTATTCGGGAATTTGTAGGTCCACTATTTTATTTTTCTTCGTTGTTTAAAGAAATAATGGAATTGATGTAATGAAAGTGAAAAAAAATATCTAGGATTGGAAAGACAGGCAGTAAAGCCAAATACCTAAAAAAACTTGGTAAAAATGGTACTGTAACAAATTAATACTTGCGCAAAATAACGTTACAAAAAGACATGAGCACTTTTTGAAAGAAAATTTGTTGCAGCTATTGAATTGTAACTTATACGGCGCTTTTTTAGTGGTATTTACATCAATACGAAAATCATTGTAAATTTTCCTACTTTAATTCGCTACATTTCGTGGAGTGCACAAGAAATATAATGTAGGTTTCACATTCACCCCCTTACGTTATTATTTAAGTTTTAAATAATTCAAACAAGATCATTTTCCGCTTGTTTGTTTTGCAACAAAGAAATCACGGGGGAAAACTTCATTTAAAGTAATATTTAAAACTATGGAAAAAGTAAAAAAAAAATATTTGAACCAGTGTTTTCAATTTTGATCTTCGATCCTCTGTTTTAGAAAGCAAAAACACTAAAATACTGTACATTAAGTTGTTAACTTATTTATGAAAAGGAAGCCTAACAGAAACATTTCTGAATGTAACTTCTTAAAAAAAAAATCAGTGCAAAATTTTAAAGTTGTTTGAAACACATTTTTTCTTTTATTATACGTAATTGATTGTCATCAGTAAAAGGACTGAATAATATGAGCCATGGAGAGCAAAAGTAGTGCAAGTCAATAAACCAAGAATTTTAGAAATACAGTGGTTTAGCAGCCATTTTTGCACAAAACACCACTGCTGTTACGTTTGAAGATGATCTATTTTCGTCAAATGGGTGAACCTAGACTGATGCCGATGAGAATGAGGTTATAACTAATTTCTGAAGATATAAATAAAGTATATTAAAATAATTTTCTTACACCACTCTTGTATTCAATGGCTGATGTGTTTTCGTATCCCGTGCAATCGAAAACGAGTTCGTATTTTATGTTTAAACTATCATTTTTAGGAAAATGAAGTTTTACAAGAAAATACTTAAAACATTTTAACATCGGCAACAAAAACCTCTTAAGTAAAAGCGGTGAATCTAGTGTTCGCGTCAAAGAATTGCATTTATATTTTATTTATTATTGGAGGGGACTAATTGAACACAAGATTTTTCAGCCTACTAGTTTCAAAATACAAAGTAAGAAAATAGATTAAGAAAGTAATTTTGTTTTACTTAGTAAAATGTGAGTCATGAAATATGTCAGTTACTTTGCAAAGTTAGAAACTTCATTAGATTTCTGAATAGTTTGAGAACTTTGAACATGGTAAAATAAAAACTATGCGAAATAAATAAATTTTTTAAGGAAAGGTTAGTTAATAATCTTTTAAATTAAAAGGCTATTTCGGGACACGATTTCGAGTTTTAGTTGACGAAACTAGCTTTTTGAAAAGAGACTTTTTTATCACTTCATAATGCTTCGTTAAGTTTGAAAATTAATGATTTGTTTAGCAATAAAGCAGATGTATCTTATGTATCTTCAAAATCTTATGCAACACTTTGCTGTATTCATCTAATGACATTAAACATCTAACATTTCGATTTGATTCCTGAATGACTTCACAATCTGAGGAAGAATTTTTTAAATTTGAATATTAAGGGGTGCTAGTTATAATTCAAAACGTATATGAAATTTAATTAGAAAATTTAAATTGATGTTAAACTTTGGAAAATATAAATGATAATAGATAACTTACAATAATGTGGATATGCACTATTTATAGTTTGTTGAAAATACTTTGCTACTTGTCGCTTCATTTGTTTTGATTTTTGTGAATTATGATTTAAATGGTTACCTATAGCATGTTTTACTTTTGATTTTGAAATCTAGTTTCCGTTTTAATTTTCATTTATCTGAGATTAAATAAAACATTTTAAATTGTCAAAAGAATGTGTGAATATTATTGCTTTTAAACACATATACAATAGGGTGGGCCGAAAATGACTTTTATTTTTTTTTCGATGACGAGATATGCGGAAAAGGTGCCATTGGGAGCACAAAGCACTCACAAAAAATTTGAAATTTTTCGCACAATTTCTTAATCTGCCGCAATCGCCTTAAAGTTTCGGAAAAATGCTAATTTTTGATGTTTTTCGTAAAATATGTCAATGTTTTTTTTATATTTTCAGTGATAGGTGAAACTTAAAAGGTACTATTAGGGGCAC